>PVIR01005024.1:58164-75156 GCA_004026965.1 Petromus typicus | reverse complement strand
CTCCTGCCTCTGCCTCCCGAGTGCTGGGATTACAGGCGTGAGCCACCACGCCCGGCACTGTGGTATGTGGTACTGGTTGCTGCTGGGTGTGGGTCTCCACGCCCAGTATTGTTATGTGGTTACCGGGGAATTGAACCTGGGTCCTTGCGCTTGCGAGACAGGCGCCGGAACCACTGAGCTAACTCCCCGGCCCTGTATTTCTTTTTTTTTTTTTGAGACAGGATCTCGCTTTGTGGTTCAGGCTGGCCCTGAGTTCAGCCTCAAACTCACATCACAGCAATCCTCCTGCCTCTGCCTCCCGAGTGCTGGGATTACAGGTGTGAGCCACCACACCCGGCACTGTGGTATGTGGTACTGATTGCTGCTGGGTGTGGGTCTCCACGCCCAGTATGGTATGTGAATACCAGGGACTGAACTTGGATCCTTGCGCTTGCAAAACAAGTGCCAGAACCACTGAGCTAAATCCCTGGCCCCTTTTTTGTATTTCAATTAGCCCAGTGTATCTATATCAAATAAAAAAGGTAAGTATTTAAGAACTTAAGTGTTAAACATATGTGGTTTGATTTGGTTAAAAATCCGAAAGCAAACTGTAAAAAAAAATTTGCTGCCATGGATAGATTTACATTCAGTGAAGGTCAAATTATTGCAGACATACGACAAGGAAAAATTATTAGTAAAATCCTCCTGCAAATGTAGGATTAAGCACAAAGCAATTAATTAAAATTGAGTAGCATCCATTCATAAGTGAATGAATTATTACATAATCATTTCAGTGCTGTTGTGACCTTTGTTTCCTCAGACAATGACAACTTCAGAAGCAAAGTTTAAACAATAATTATGTTATAATTGAACAAGCTCTCATCCAAAAATTTTCCTAGAATTTCAGTCTTTTCCTGTTGGAACAGCTGGAAAAAGTTAATGCTGCAATCAATAGTCCTATGTAAAACTATTTTGGAATCTTCTGCAGATATGTTAAAAGGGCAAGTTAATTAAAATAGAAGAAAACCATTAGTTTTCTTTGTCCACTCCCACTTGTCATAATTGCATTATTTTTTTCCTTCACTGAGGAAAGAAAAAGCACATACACATAGGAGAAATAGAAAGGTAATTTTAAAACCCTTTTCTATTGGAAAGATTGTCGTTCAATTCTCCTCTAACTGGTAGACTGAGTAGATAAAAACTCAGTGTAGTAAAGTCTCTACTTATGCAGTTCATTATCACCATGGAAACATCTCCCCCTCCATAAAATAATGAGATGGTAATGAAAACAGCTGCCACATAATGAACCCAGGCATAAACAGAGACTGAGTTACTCATGCCAAAGAGTGTATGTGGGGTTTGGACTACTGAAGGATAGGAAGAAAGGCCACTGGGATGGGCGTGGTGGTGCATACTTGTAATCTCAGCACTAGTAGGAGGCTGGGCCAGGAGGATCACAAGTCCAAGCCTACCCTGAGCAATTTAGTGACTTACTGAGAACATATGTGAAAGTAAAAAATACAAGTGGCCCAGAAATGTAGCTGAGTACCAAAGGCCTTCATTCAGTCCTTAGTACTGGGAAAAAGAAAATCAATAGATATTATGGGAATGGCAAGAAGAACTGCCTAAAATTGTAATGTTGGAACTGAGTCTGATTATTACAGATTTTGACACTGAATTTGTGGGTTTACAATGCAGAGACAATGGGGTGCATAACTTGAGTACTGATTTATGTGAGGTCAACCCAATGTTTTTACACAGCTGACATTCCATATTCAAAATACATGGCTTAACAACTTAGCATTCTACAGTCCCCTTGATCTTAAAGGACATGTTTAATATGGGAGCAGCATTAGGGTGCTGGGAGTTTAGTTCTATTTGGGGGAGAACATGCGATACCTTCACCTAAAGCAGTCTTAGGTGAGTAGAAATTACATTTTTCTCTTCTAAGATGGACTGGTCCACAGACTGGAAATGACTGATAGACTTAGAAGAAGACAGTAAAGGAAGACAGTGAAAAGTGGTCCTGTGGAGACCTTCAAAAGGAATCCTTATCACATGTCTGCTATCCAGCACATCCACTCTTTTGACCCCTTTGCTGATGCAGGTAAGGGTGATGATGTCTTTCCTGTCAGCACTGAGGATTATATCCGAGAATCCAACAGAAAAATGGAAGGAAGACCCTTCCCACTGCCCAAGGGATCACTGATGATTATGATCAAATGAAACTGGTGAAGGAGTTGAAGAAATATACATGACACTACTGTAATCAAGCACAGGATATGGAGAAGTAATCTAGCTGGGGGCGGGGGGCAGGGTGGCACAGTGCAAGAGCACACAGCAGCACCAAGCAGAGACTGTACTGGCTAAGGACCACCAGCCAGAATTCATGGGCTTGAGGGGCTTGAGGCTCATTGAAGCATCAGTAAAGCCTTCCCCACCCTCTTATCTTTTATCACAAGATTAGAAACCTTGCGGTGGCTTCTCTGTCTGGGCAGGAGCTGCTTTTTTCTCCCTCTGCACAGTCTCACGCCCTAAGAGAAAAGTCACCAGCCTAACAGGCCCAGGTTAACAGAAGGCAAAGAAAGGCCGCAGCAGCTCTTGGCCACTAGAGGGAACCTTTGACAGTAAAGAAGCAAGGAAAGCAGGCAGTTGGATAAAAGCGAAGCCATTAGAGAACCGGTACAGTATCCCTGGAATTGAAGGAAAGCACAGAATAGCTACTAGGGGCCTGTCAACTGAGGAAAGGAAGAGGTTTGGTCCAAGGGAGCCATGACTCATCAGCATCCCACGAGAGCTTTGTTCATGAGCCTCCAAAGTAATGTCAGGAAAACCCACCTCTGGAGACCGCTTTCCCAGCCTCTGCTGATCAGGCCGGCTCCTGTACCCTGTACGCTGCCACCTCCTAGTCCCTGACATGTGGATCTGGCACAGGGTCTGAGGCCCTGTCCCTCTCCCATTGTACCTTCCCCCTGTGCGGGGCTCTGCAGTGTCCTCTCCTGCAGTCCTTCTCCATTTGCTCTGCCCTAAGGCACTGCTCCCAACCCTTCAATCATCCTCGTAGCCCAGCCTCATGCTTTTATTTCTTTATAGTTCCTAATGCTAATAGAATCTCCTAAGTATTCTGTGCAAATTGAAAACACTGTATTCAGTAACAAATGTCACAAGTTAAGGCTGAATGCTCTAAAGTCTGGTCACAGGGCAGACATGACTGTCCTCAGCTGCTGTCACATTAGGAAGCCCACATGCCAGTTATCAACTCTTCACAGGAAACCTTGGGCTTTCAAAACAGGATGGGACAGGAGAGAAACTGCCAGAAAGCCCCAAGTGGCAATGCAGCACTAGGCACCCTAGACCCTCCCCAGAGAGAGCACTCATTTGCCATCATGGGAAAAAGCTCCTGCCTCCAGCAGCTGGCAGCAAGCTGCAGTGTGATCTCTTCTCCCACAGGCCTCACCCCCAGTAGGAGGTAGCACATCTTCCCGGTAGTCTCCACATGGTTTTGGAAGTGAGACCACACAAGTTCAAAGTCCTGAGAAGGACAACGATTTCATGACCATGTGGCTGATCCACTAGAGCCACTGTCCGAGCGTTGATTTGTGGCCCATGTGTTCTTGGCTAGTGTCATCCCTGCATGCGGGTCTTTTGCATGCTCCTGTCTCACTTAGGTGGCTGTAGTTTTCCCAGTTGTGCCAAGAAATCACCATCCATGGAGAGAGCACCACCTTCTTCATCTCACTGGCCTTGGTTAAGCCAGGTAGGAAGAACACTAAATTTTCATCTTCTGTGTATACCAACCAGAAAAACTACTGATGACAGGTTTGGAAGATGTAAGACCCTGGTCATTACAATGTCTCACTTTGGCAGTTGCATTTAGTGAATTTAAAATTTACAGTTTGCCGTCATTACTCAATGTGCAGAAATGACAATGGAGATTACATTTTCTTGCCATTCTAGTACCTTAAACTCATCTTTAAAATTTAATGTTATTCAGGTAGATAGTAAAAAATACATAAGGTTTTCCTTCTCTTCTTTCTCCTTATCTTTGGCCTTCTCCTCTCTCACCCAAGTGAACTAATTCCCTGCCAACTTGTCATCGGGGTATATTTATGTCCTGAGTGTGAGGATAGGCAACGTCTAATCCAAGTCTGGTTAGATGTCTCTTGTCCCCTCTGGTTCTCAGCATTTTAACTTTGCATTCGCTTGCTCTATCGCCAGGCTTGTCTTTGCAGCATCCTGAACGGGTATCTCCCGGTGACATTTGTGATGTCTGCCATGATACCTGATCCCATGCATTTGGAGGTGTGCTCATTGTAGTTTCTGGCCTTTTTTAGTCCCCCAGTGTCTTAACTTCTTACTTGTCACTGCTACAAAATACTCAACACCAACAATTTAAAAGAAGAGAGGTTTATTTTGACTCACATTGTTTAGAGGACTCAGTCCATAATCTGCTGACTCGGAGACTGGAAAGGCAAGCCAGAAGGGTCTCTCAGAGGAAAGCTGCTTACACTGTGGAAGCCACGAAGCAGAATGTAAAGGGAGAGCCTCAGGAGGGAGACACACCCCTGTGTTACAGTCCCAGAGCCCACCTCTTCCACCCAGGGCCTATTATAGATAGGTGAATTAATTAGACATTTTCTTTCTTTCTTTCTTTCTTTCTTTCTTTCTTTTTTTTTTTTTTTTGGGACAGGGTCTCTCTTTGTAGTTCAGGCTGGCCCTGAGCTCAGCCTCAAACTCACATCACAGCAATCCTCCTGTCTCTGCCTCCTGAGTGCTGGGATTACAGGCGTGAGCCACATGCCCGGCACTGTGGTATGTGGTACTGGTTGCTGCTGGGGTGAGTCTCCACGCCCAGTATTGTATGTGATTACCGGGGGATTGAACCCCCGGGCCCTTGTGCTTGCAAAACAGGCGCCGGAACCACTGAGCTAAATCCCCAGCCCAATTAGACATTTTCTTGCAGTTAGACAGGGGCAGCCTTCAAGGAGTCAATGAGAAAGACAATGGAAACAAATTCACTGAAGGTGAGCATTATAAAAAAAAGAAAAAGAAAAAAGTACCACACTTCCCTATTTCCCCTAGAGACAAAAGGCAATTATTGAAATTCTAAAGAGGCTCCAGTCACCTAAAGGGAAAATTAAAATCTACCTTGTCCATTTCCTTTTCAGAAATTCCTTGTTCATTCTATGTATGCTTGCTGTGCAACTTGCTTTCCCATTTGATCCTCCATTTAATCAATATTACCTGGGTGACTGTACTTGTAATCTTATCTATTATGGTTTTACCCCGTCTTGTAAATTTCCATTCGGTCTTATTAGTTGGCTATAGTTTTGTCTCATTTTTGTACCTGCCTCATTCCCTGACTTTGCTACATAAAAACCCTCTGGGAAATGGGGTCCTGGGTAATCCACTTCCACTTTCCCCTTTTCTGTCTCTCTTAAATAGAAACTCTTTCTCCCAGTAAATTTTTCCTACATTTAACTTCCGTTGTTCCTGGAGTTCATTCAGGCAAGGGACCCAGGGACTTCTTTGTCAGATGGACACTTTATTTTTGCACCTTGTACCTAGCAAGGGTGGGACCTCAGTGAATCCTGAGATGTCCTTAACGCACCTTTCCTATTATCCCAATGAAAAGTACTTAGTTGCCTCTTCATCTTCTTCTTCCTTCTTCATCTTCATCTTTTCCTCCTCCTCCTCTTCCTCTTCCTCGTCCTCCTCCTTCTTATTGTTCTTCTTTTTAGTTTTTTGAGACAAGGTCTCACTTTGTAGTTCAGGCTGGCTCTGAACTCACCATGTAGCCCAGGCTAGCTTCAAACTGACAGCAATCCTCCTGCCTCTGCCTCCCTAGTGCTGGGATTACAGGCTTGAGTCACTATACCTGGCACTGTGATATGTAGGACTGGTGATTGAACTCAGGGCCTTGTTCTTGCCAGGCAGATGCCAGAACCACTGAACTAAATCCTCAGCCCATTGGCTTCTTATTAATGCTAATCTTTTCAACAACTGTGCTTTCCTTTCTGTTGAAACTACAACATTTTCACATTTTTTGGCTCTAATATTTGCTCCTGATTTCATTACTAATATTGCTAAAAGCAATGAGCAATGCCCATGCCACACCTTGACTAATGGGCTGCTTTGAAATTTCTTCTACTGTATTCAATAACCTACTGCCCTCAATCTAAGTCTTCCACAAAGTCTCAAAACATGGCCAAAATGAAAGAGAATTTTTTTTTTTTTTTTTTTTTTTGGCCAGGGTGTAATACACATGGGCTCTGTCCAGCTGTCAGTGGAGTCTTGTTCCCCACTGAAATCTTGTGAGCTTGCCCTTTATTGTGTGCGTGTCCATCAGCATCCATGCAGAACCAAGCATCCGGCTCCAACCAGAATCTCTCATCAAGCTTGGCTTATATTATTCTAGTATGTCTTTAGCTGGTGTCTCTAAACATTTCCAAACACTCCCTTCGAGCAATTTCCAAAGATGTAAATTTCCTGGCCAGATATAGTCACAGCAATGACCCCACTCCTCTTGCCAAAATTTGCCTTATGTCACTTTCTTTATTGCTGAAATGGAATATATGTCTTCTACAGTTTAGAAGAGGAGAGGTTCATTCTGCTTCCCAGCTTGTCCAGAGTCGGCTGCACCAAGGCAGAAGCAACACAGTGGAAGGACCCAGCATAGGACAGTTGCTGCATCATGAAGTCAAAAAGCAGAACATGAAAGGAGGAGCCGAGGATACAGGTTTACCCTTCCAGATCTTTCCTGGTGATTCAGCTTTTCCAACTCACTGCCCCAGGACTCACCTTCCAACAGCATACGCAGCTATCTATCGTGCACCTAGGATCCAGTTAGCTTCTAAAATCCCCACCCGAGGGCACGAGGACATTCCTAATCCAAGCCATCACCCTCAGGCTTCTCAGTTGTGCGGTGCTCCTTCTGAGAGCTGAGAGCCACTCAGCTGGTTCCCCTTCCCTGTCTACACACATGCGCCTACATGAGTGTGCCTTCCAGACTTGCATCCCAGGTGCTTGTCAGCCACAGCTTTCCACGTTCAGTCAGCACTGAGTTTCTTGCAAAACTTCTGTAATAAGGTTATGTGCTTCTTTGATGCTTTTCCTTGAAATTCTCCTCAACATATTCAGGTTTCCGAGCTAAAGTGGGATCTTAATCTCAGTCACCTTCTTCACATGTTCTTGACAGCCAACCGAAGCATTGAGAAAGAGTCCCTGACATTTAATGGAAAACTTTTGACTTTTTATCATTTGTACTGTAAACTGATTTTTAAACTGTAAATGATGTATCATTAGTAGTTTACAAAATTAACTTGTTGTTTCTAAAACAACAAATCTGGGTTTGGGGATTTAACTCAGTGGTTTGGGCACATGGCTGGCGTGTGTAAGGTTCAGAGTTTTTCCTCCACTACCAAAAAATAAAATAATGTAGAATCAGATAGAATACAAAATGCCAGTCTGTCACATAGTAAGAGTTGTTTTGTAAAGTTCTGTTTTACATGTGTGTATCTTATACTATGTCACGATGTAAAATCTATTTATTTCTGAGGAACTATTTAAAAAAACTTTGAGACTTTGCTCAGTGCGCTGACCTCTGCCTTTTTGATACATAAATATTTTTTCTCCTTCACATCATTCAGTTCTTGCAAATTAGAGTGTTGACATATTTATCATGTTTCCAGAAATAAGTATTAGTTCCTTACGCAGATTCTATTTATCTTCTCTGACACAACAAATGTTACTGGGTGACTGAGTGAAGATGTTTGTGATAAGAAAAGAATTAAAAAGGGAAAAACTTGGGATAGAAATGTTCATACATTTCCCACTCCATCTCCTCAGAATGCATACCAACAATTAATTCCCCTGTGAGTGGCGATAACAAAGTTCACACCATTGCATATAAACAAAGCTATAATCATTTTAGACAACAACTATATCAACTGTATCTGTTTGTTGAGCCCCCTCACATATGCCAGAGATGAGAACACAGAGATGAGTAAGAAATTTCTGTTTTTGTTCTAACTAACTAAACAAATATGAAATACTGGTTCAGTAAGTGCTGGTAATATAATTCAGTACAGAGTCCAAAGATTCATCAAGAAAGAATGTCAGATTGCAGAAGTTTAGAGTGGCTAATTCCCTTGAACTCTGAAAGTAAATAGATGTTTCACCATCAGCAAGGAGTCAGAGTACTCCAAGTAAGAGGAACAGCAACTTGGAAAAGTATGTGCATGCAAAGGGTGTATTCAGGCTGATAGACGCTAAGTGTGAGAAAGCAGAGTGTAATAAGATAAGGCTGAAAATAAAAGTTGAAAGCAGACCGAAATGTGGACAGGTCTGAACCCAGTGTGGATATTATATTATATTGTATTATATTAATATAAATAAAATTTTCTTCTTACGATGGGCAGCTAGGAAGCTAGCAAAAACTCTCAAGCAGGCATGTGGTATTTCAGTATATTCTGGAAAGACAAGTGCAGGAAGATTAATGCAGGGTGTATTTGTCACACATTGGAGCTGAGCATGGTGGCTCACGCCTGTAATCCCACTGCTCAGGAGACAGAGGAGGAGGATTGCTGTGATGTGAGTTTGAGGCCAGCCTGGGCTACACAGTGTAAATTCAGGGTTACTACAAACTGAGACCCTGTTTTAAAAAAAGATAGAAAAATTGGGTAGAATTTTTTTTTAAGAAGGACACAATCAGTAAATACAAGTAGAAAACAAAGAAATCCAGGGTTCCCTGGATGTGCCTAGCTTGGGCAAATATGTAGATAGTGATTGTGATGCCTTAGGTGTAGCTTATAAGAGAAATGACAGTACCCTAAATATGATTTGATACAAAAGCAGAAGTAGGGGAAACTGCGAAGGTTATCCACAGTGTAAAGGAAATGAGTCCAGTGCGGGTGTGCACAGAGGGAGTAATCCACCTGGTTACACCTGAAGAAGTTAAACCACACATGACAATAAAATGCCACCTATCATTGTGATGTCTGATGAGATTTGTCTGGCTGTGTCAGAGTCAGCATGGAAAGAGAGAACTATAGCCTCTGCATAATACCGGGGTGGGGCAAAGGCTGAGGTGATTACCCTTGAAGACTGGGGAAGTCAGTGGACCTAAAGTAAATAGACACCGGCAGGAAGTGGTAGCAGAGGCAAACCCCTGAGTCTTGGATTTGTCTGTAGTACTTGTAGTGGTCTGAGGAAAGTAGTCAGTGAACAACCGAGCATAATGATACAGCACGCAGGACAGGGTGATAGGTGGGAACCCCCACAGGCAGACTACTGATGGGGAAGCATGACAGCAGGTGATTCATACTAGGTGACTTCTTGGGAGAGAATTTTAATGTGCAAAAAAGAAAGTAGCAAGGGAAAGACTTATAGAAGCTTCACTGAAGGTGGGCTTAAGAGACAAAAACAGAAGTATGTGACGAGCTGGTCAGGAAGTTTTTGGAGAAAAGAATTTGTAGAGTACAGACAACAACTATCTGTCACTGTTTCTTCATCCAGTATGTTGAAACATTTGGGGAAGTTAAAACACATATCTTTGCAGAGTAGCCAGTCAACACCACTTAAAATCAGAATTTTTCTGAGTGGTCCCTAGGCATTTCACTTAGAAATAAAAACTGTCCTAGTGTTCTAGACAAAAATTGAGAAACACTCAGCTAGACGGTTTTCAACCCTGGCACCCCCCTGCAATCATCTTGATTTTAAAAAATCTTGTGGCTGGGTTCTGTTCTGATACATTCTAATGATTCTTGGCTTGGTCAGAGAATTGGGGGTCTCGAGTGTGCAGTAAAGGGAGAGTCATAACTTAGAACCACACATCTAGTATGTATCCACTACCATGTCTGGCTATGGAACACATCAAGTGTGGCTAGTCTGATTTTAAGATGTACCGTAGCATAAACACATGCAGAGACAAAAATCACATGATTATCTCAATAGATGCCCAAAAAGCCTTTGGCATAATTGAACATCCATTTATTATTAAAACCTTGAAGAAAATAGGTATGAAAAGACCTTATATTAATTTTATGAAAGCCATTTATGGCAACCCAATGGTAAACATATTGTTATTTTAACTTAAAAAGAAATCTTTTTTGAGACAGAGTCTCACTATGTAGTTCAGGCTGCTTTGAATCCATTATGCAGTCCAGGCTGGCCTCAGACTTGTAGCAATCTTCCTGCCTCAGCCTCCTGCATACTACGATTAAAGTCACCAAGATCATATTAAGTGTGAAAAAATGTAAAGCTTTCCATATAAAGTCAGGAGCTAACCAAGGTTGTCTGTTTTCCCAGTCTGCTTAACATAGCCCTGAAAAGTTAACCAGAGCAGTCAGGCAAGAAAAGGAAATAAAAAGGATGTGTACAGGAAAAGAAAAAGTCAGAGTATCATTATTCGCAGATGACATGATGCTCTGAATAAAAGACCCCCAAGAATTCCATTAAAAGACCCATAGAATTAACAGCCAAATTCAGCAATATAGAAAGATAAAAAAAAGTCAATAGCATTCCTATACATTAACTATGAAGTCACTTAGAAAGAAATTAAGAAAATAATACCTTTCTCAGTAGCATCAAGAAAAATTAAATATTTAGGAATTAACCTAACAAGGAAGGAAGAGACCTCTATGATGAATATCACATCAATCTGAAAAAAAAAATAGATTAAAGAAGACATCAGAAAATGGAAAGTCAGCCCATGTTCCTGGACACAGAGAATCAGTATGATCAAAATGGACATACTTCCAAAACTGTTATATAGATTTGATGCAATACCAAGCAAAATTCCAACAGCATTCCTCACAGATCTAGAGAAAACAATCCAAAAATTCACATGAAACTAGAAGAGACCCAGAATAGCAAAAGCAATTCTCAGTAATGATAATAAAGACAAGGCATCACAATTCCAGATTCAAAGTTAAATTACAAAGCTATAATGATGAAAATAGCATGGTATTGGCTAAAAAAAAGTATGAACCTATGGAACACAATGGAGGCAGTAGAAACTCCAAACACTATCAACTATTTGATTTTCAACAAAAGAGCCAAACAAACACTGAAGAAAAGATAGCCTCTTTAATAAATGGTGCCGAAAAAATTGGATATCCTCATGCATAAGATTGAGTCTAGACTGAAATATCTCAGTGTGTGCTAATTTAAAATAGAAAAATGTAAAATACTTAAGTGTTAAAATAGAAACACTTAATCTACTAGAAGATAAAGTAAGTAAAACTCTTGAAGACATAGACATGGGAAAGGATTTTCTGAACAGAACACTAATGTTGTAAGAAATACTACTGAGAATAAGAAATGAGATCATTTCAAATTAAAAAGATTGTGCACATCAAAGGAATAATGAAGAAAGTGAAGAAAAAACCTATAGAATGGGAAAAAAATTGCCAGCTATTCCTCAGAGAGAGGACTTATATCTGAAATATATAAAGAACTGAAAAAAAAATTAAATCCCTAAAATAAAAGACCCAATCAAGAAATGAGCAATTGAAATTAACAGGCACTTCTCAGAAGAAGTACAGATGACCAATAAATACATGAACATGTTTTTAATATCTCTTGCAGTCAGAAAAATGCAAAAGAAAACAATACTGAGTTTCCATCCTACTCCATAAAGAATGGCTATCATCAAGAAATCAAATAATAACAAAATGTTCGCAAGGTTGTTGGGAATGTCATTTAGCACAACCACTATGGAGATCAGCATGGATATTCCCCTAAAACTAAAAATAGAAATTCCATTTGGCCAGTTAGACTCCTAGGAATCTTCTTCAGAGAGTTAAAGTCATCACCTTACAGTGATGCATGCATATTCATGGTCATAGAAGTACAAATTACGATATCTGATCTTGGAAACAATGTATATGCCCATCAAAAGAGGAATGGATAAAGAAAATGTGATATTAATACACAATGGGATACTACCCTACCATAATAATTTGTAAGTAATGGATACACCTCAAGGCCATAATGTTAAGTGAAATAAATCAGACAGAAAAATGTTTAAATATCACACTGTTCCTCTTTTATGAGAAACTTACAAAGAATAAAACAAATGATAGATAGGAAGTTGGGAGATCTTTTTCAAGTTGAAACATGAAAAGAGGAGGAGGGGTGGAGAGTAAAAAAGGATTGTTAAAAAGACGAGAATTGAGGAGAAGTTGGAAATGGGACTTTTCCAAATGAGAAGGGGAAGAAAAAAGAGACAAAGGAGAGTCGAGCCATGTTGTGCATATGTACAAATTCCTCATAGTAAATATAATCACTATGTACTGCCAACAAAAACTACTGAGAATTTTGAAAACCAAAAAATAAGGAACTAAAGTAAGGGATACTTCTCAGAAGAAGAATTAAGAATGTTCAGTAAATGCATGAGAAAATGCTGAACATTACTGGCCTAGAAAAATGCAAATGAAATCAACGTGGACATTCCATCTTCCTTTAGAAAAAAATGACATTATCAGGAAATCAAATGATAACAAATACTACGGAGGCTGTGGGGAGGCAGGAGCCCCACTATGTTGTTGCTGGGAATGTAATCTAGTAAAACCACTAAGGAATTGGTTCAGAAATTCCTCAAAAAACTAAAAATAGAGATTCCATTTGATCTGGCTATTCTCCTCTTACAAAGAGTTAAAGTCATTATATTAGAGTGATACATCATGCCCTTGTTTATAGTCACACAGTTCACAGTGGCTAAGTGTTTCTTGGAAGCATATCCATCAACAGATGTCTGGATAAAGAGCATGCATCACTGCGTACTCATCACACAGTGGAGTGTTACTGTGCCTTTAAAAAGATACACTGAGTCATCTGTAGGATAAGATGAAGTAAAATCAATCAAAAACACAATTTTAAATGTTGCATGGTCTCTCTTATATGAAAAACTCAAAATATAAATAAAGATCAAAATAAAAGATAGGAATAAGAAGAACCAAGATAGATCTTTACAAATGGGGAAGAGCGTGTTCACCAATATTGGTCATTAGAAAAATGCAAATTGTGTCCACATGGATACACCATCTTCCTGTAAAAGAACAGCTATTGGGAAAAACAATGAGATTATAACAAAAAAGAAATGAAACAAAGCTTATGTATATAGAGGGTGGGCCTGGTAGGGTGGGTAGGAGTATGAGAAAAAATGAGAATTAAGTTGTGTCATGTACTGGTACAAATTCTCATTGTTGAGTGCAATCACGAGGTGGATATGTAATGTGCCAATAAAGATTTCATTAAAATTTTTTTTAAAAAAAAACAGCTATTATCAGGAAACCAATGCTGGTGAGGCTTTATGAGAGAAATAGGGAGAGAGAAGAGGGAAGGAAGGGGAATAAAATGGGATAAAAATGGAATTAGTATGTGCAGTGTACTTGTACCAACTCCTCATGAGGCATGTGATAATTATATACTACACACATGTGCTCAAGGACCGGGGATTTAGCTCAGTGGTTCTGGCGCCTGTCTTGCATGCATGCACAAGGACCCGGGTTCGATCCCCTGGTAACCACATACCATACTGGGCGTGGAGACTCATGCCCAGCAGCAACCAATACCACATACCACAATGCCGGACGTGGTGGCTCACGCCTGTAATCCCAGAACTCAGGAGGCAGAGGCAGGAGGATTGCTGTGATGTGAGTTGGAGGCTCAGCTCAGGGCCAGCCTGAACTACAAAGCGAGACCCTGTCTCAAAAAACCTAAAAAATAAAAAAAAATAAAACACACACATGTGCTCAAAAAAAAAAAAAAAATAGCACAAAGGCGGGAAGACTAGGGCAGAGTCCCACAATTTCCCTCGTGGCTGTGACTAAGGTCTTCCCATTGAGCCTCCTCTTAAAGCTTCCACCGTGTCCCAGGAGCACCACTCTGGGGCCCACACCTTCAACACATGTATATTTTGGGGACACTTATCTAAATTATAGCAGGCATCCTGGAATCAAAGATTGTGTGCACTTGAATAGCACCTTAAGAATTCTGGGTTTAACCAGTACCACATACCACAGTGCCGGGCGTGGTGGCTCACGCCTGTAATCCCAGCACTTGGGAGGCAGAGGCAGGAGGATTGCTGTGAAGAGTTTGAGGCTGAGCTCAGGGCCAGCCTGAAGTACAAAGCAAGACCCTGTCTCAAAAAAACCTAAAAGGAAAAAAAAAATTCTGGGCTTGCCTCAATAGACAGTGGGAATCACCAAAAGCTTGTGGATATATCCAATACTTTTGGAGAAGATTACTGAGTGGGTCCAATAATTATGGAATGTATGCAGCCTTGAGAAGGAGAATATCTGTTGACTGTAGAATACTTATTGATTGTAAGATAGTTCTTTCCAAACTTTTCCCCATTAGATAGTACACACCTAATAAGGTTTGTGCAGCACTCTGTGTTAAATGTATGGGGCTGGTAACTGCTGAGGACAAATGGTTCCTCAAAAGATTAACATGCCAACATCCCTGTTACCTCTGCCCTCTTAGCCAGGCCAGGTAGGGTGCTCTCCACAGTGGCTCATTTCTATTTGCATGCAAAGAGTGTTTTTGATGTTAAATATGTTTAATGTGAATAATTTAGAAATGGAACTTCAGTAAAATAAGATATTGCGTTCTATTATGGAAGTCGGTACATTTCATTTCCGTATGAACCCTGAAGAATATTGTACAATAAAATGATAGTGCAGATGGTGACAAAGTTAAAATGTATACCTCTCTCTATAACCACATGTTGTAACTATACACATGTATATAATATACACATGCATGTAACACACAGACATGTACACTGAACACATACGTATATCAAAGAGTAATAGAAAAACCATTCCAATTTGCTACATATAAGTTTTTATTCATTTTTATAAACAATTAGATACATTTTGGAAACAGTTTTCACACTCCAATGACTAATATTCTCACCCCCTATGTCCCTGCCATATGGATTTCCCTGTGTTCTTTTTATACATAGGAGAGTATGGAGACAGGAACAGGTCCAAGGGAGCTGAGGGTATGTAGCTCCTTAAGTAAATGTTCTGCATGAGTTCGTCACATTGGCCAGCCTCTTTGAGATTCTAGCTGAATCTCTACTTGTTACTAAAACTAAGAATAGGTAAGGATAAGAATAACTAATATGCAGCATGGCAGGTGCCAGTCACTGTGTACAAACATAGTCTTATTTCATATTCATAAGAGCACAGGCAAGTAGATACTATTATTATCTTCATTTGAAGGAAAAGCTAATTTTAGGATAAAATTTAAGTCCTTTATACATTATTCTCCTGCTAGAACTAAAATTAAAAAAAAAAAAATGGAAAGAACCATGAAGTGTAGCAGGTTTTTTATGCCGTCAGTGGTGGGAGTACTTCTGTGTATCTATCCTATTGTTGGTTCTGTTACAAAAGTAAAGCAACTCACCTTCTACAGATATGTCTAGAGGTAAGTGGTGCGTGGGAGCATGTTTTTAATCAGGAAGGGTATTTTTGGACCTTGACTATCCAATTAGCACCTAGTTTTGGCTATCAATGAGATACACAGAAACACAGGTATGAGTCATTTCCTTTTTTATAATTTTCTTTCCATACACTTACATCTCAGAACATCTAGAGTCCTCGATGCCTTTGATCTTTCTGAAAATTAGTATATTCATAGAGAAATTATTCATACTAAATTCTATTCTGTATGATAAAAACAGTCTTGATTTAGAAGTATTGCCATGATTTAAGAGGATTATATTCCTCAAAAAATTGGTTAAAACGTTCATCTTTATCTGTTTTTTGCTTTATCCTATCAACTTAATGAAACCAAGAATGACAAGATATGTGGAAAACCTGCATTTCAAGCCATAATTTTATTCCAAAAATCAAATCTATTTTTAACAGATTCCGAGAGCCAGAGCTGAATTTTTACACAAAATTATGCATTCACGAAAAAAACTGTGAATGAAGCTACTGCTTGTTAAAAGAACCTCAGTAAGTAATGGAGTAAACTGCCACCTAGAGTTGAGATTGGAATTTAGTTCAGTATGTAATACAAAAATGATCTTATTAGTCTGAGATTTTAGTTGTTTCATATTTAACATGTACACAGAAATCCTTTAAAGTCCATTTATTCCTACATCTATAAAGTCTAAGTCTCTATAAATGCAGAATTTCTGCAAAACAAAAAGGTAATTTTTAAAATAAGGGGAACATAAAACTCCTATAATGAAAATGTTGTTTACTGACTATTATTTATTAAAAACCTTTGAGCCAGGGATTTAGCTCATTGGTTCTGGTGCCTGACTTGCAAACTCAAGGACCCAGATTTGATCCTGGTTAACCACATACAACAATGAAGGGCATGGTGACTCACTCCCACCAGCAATTGGAACCACATACCACAGTGCCAGGTGTTGTGGCTCATGCTTGTAATCCCAGCACTAGGGAGGCAGAGACAAGAGGATTGCTGTGAGTCCAAGGCTGAGCTCAGGACCAGCCTGAACTGTAAAATGAGGCCCTGTCTCAAAAAAAAAAAAAAAAAAAACAACAAAAAAAAAAAAACCTTGGGGCTGGGTGTGGTGGCTCATGCCTGTATTCACAGCACTTGAGAGGCAGAGGCAGGCAGTAGGATTGCTGTGATTTCAAGGCTTGCCTGGGCTATGTAGTGAGTTCAGAATCAGCCTGAATTACAAAGTGAGACTCTGTTTCAAAACCCCCCCAAAAGAAAATAAAAATATTTACTATATTTACATATGAATATGAAATGTTCCATTGGGAGGCAGATGCAGGAAATTGTAGAAAATGTAGCCAAAACAGAAATAAACAATGGCAGGGCCGGGGAGTTAGCTCAGTGGTTCCGGCGCCTGTCTTGCAAGCGCAAGTGCCCGGGTTCGATTCCCCGGTAACCACATAACAATACTGGGTGTGGAGACCCACACCCAGCAGCAACCAGTACCACATACCACAGTGCCGGGCGTGGTGGCTCACGCCTGTAATCCCAGCACTCGGGAGGCAGAGGCAGGAGGATTGT
>PVIR01005024.1:42881-58064 GCA_004026965.1 Petromus typicus | reverse complement strand
GAAATAAACAATGGCAGTTTAAAAAAAGGAAAAAGAAAAGAAAAGAAAATTTTCTGAAAACAATGATCAAATTATTTAGAATATCTCGGTTACGAATTTCTGAAAAATAAGCAGTCCACTCTTCCACTTATTGTTCACCCTGATGGTTTTCCTGCTTTGGTGACATCTGTACTGGAGGATCAGAGGCATCTACAGCATATTAGCATCACTGTCAAAATCTGGGTGAACCGTTCAGATGTAGATATTCCAGTTAATTTTTCTAGAATCTCAAAAGCTGATCTTTCAATATTTTAAATCATTCCCTTATCTGATTTCCTGAAATTAATGGAGTAGCTGTAATAGAACTCAGATGGCTTAATAAGTGATGAACCCACATTCTATCCCAAATTTGTACCTAGTTACAAATGTGGAAAGGATTTCTTTTCTTTTTTTTTTTTTTTAGGTGTTTTTGGAGACAGGGTCTCGCTTTGTGGTTCAGGCTGGCCCTGAGCTCAGCCTCAAACTCACGTCACAATCCTCCTGCCTCTGCCTCCCGAGTGCTGGGATCACAGGCGTGAGCCACCACGCCCGGCACTGTGGTATGTGGTACTGCTTGCTGCTGGGTGTGAATCTCCACACCCAGTATTGTTATGTGGTAACCGGGGAATCGAACCCGGGTCCTTGCGCTTGCGAGACAGGCACCGGAACCACTGAGCTAACTCCCCGGCCCGTGGAAAGGATTTCTAACCACTCATGTGTGTAGGTCTTCTTAACTCTGTGAGTGTGTGTGTAGAACTTGGCTTTTCTGGAATTACACAGAATATCTGCGAGCTAAGAATTTAAAAGGAAGCTGTTTCTAAGACTTCACCTATGAAATCTTTATTTTGTGTTTGTATCTGATCACCCTTCTTTTCCAACTCTGAGCAAGTAAGTACTGGTTGATCTTTATATCTACTGATCCATGGAAAATAGAGTATTAACTTTCTACGCATATAATGACCTACCATTTTCTCCTACTGCAGTACTTCCTCATTTTTATTCTCCCCACCCACTTTAAGAAAACAAATTTATTCTTATTTTGTTCCATAAAATTCTTTCAGCCTTCCTTTGCTTTCATTGTCAGGTTCCCCTGAAGGCAACCTCGCGTTTGAATCTGTTTCTATGGCTTCCTTTTGTCTCTTTGACATTCTCTTGTCTTTGTATCTCTTCAAGTTTCTTTAGTGAGGCCCTTGATTTCCAACTGTCTCTGGAATTTTCTGGAACAAAGGCAGGGCGGGTCTCTTCACTCCTGGGAAGTTTCTGTCTTTCCATTCTTCTATCTGATATCGCACTCTTTTGTTCAGTTAATTTGCCTACGTGTTCCTATGTGTCTTCCCTTTTTATTCTTTGACTTCTCTCCATGCCATTTTTGTCTATTTGGGAGGCTCTAAACCCTCATTGCCCCCTTGCTTTCTATCTCAATGTCCAGTCATATTACTGTCTTGCTTATTATGTTGAACCATATTACAATATGGTTTCACTAGTTCCTTTGAAAAAGGCATTGTTCTACATGGTTTCATTACCCATTACTTCTTTTTTAAAAGCTCCACTAGAAGGGTATTATTGTTTTTTCATTCTTCAGATAAGTAAACCTATGTAAAAAGAGTTTAAATACTTGACCAAAGGAACATGGTCAATGAGTAATAAAATAGAATTGACCAAAAAGTTAAGCTCCGTAGAGTAAGTCACTAGTCTGTGCTGCTTTGAGACCTCAGTATCTCTCAACTTTTCTAATAACTTCCACTCCACACTAGTCATAAATCTCAAACAACGTAAGTAAACCCAGACTTCGGGTGCTTTACAAAGACTCTGGGAAAAGCACCTTATATTATCACAAGAACAAAGTACCATGGATCCAGGCAGCACTGCTGTGTAGCTGAAAAGTGGTGGGAAGGATTTGGATAAGGAGGCTAGGATTTGATTCCAGGCTCTACCATCTGCATGGCTATGCGTAGTTATTAACTCCCAAGTTCCTCCTTGTCTGCTTTTAGCCAATGTTATTTAAATCCAAAGTTAAATTTTTTTAAAAAAACATATTTTCTTTTCCACTCCAAGTTCCTGTGTTTCTTCCAACCTAGTATTGTCTTTTGGCTGGCTGCTATTTGACCAGGATAAAGATGCTGAGCCCTAGGCCGTATCTTTTCTCTTTGTAATCTCTCCTATTTGTTCATCCTGGTAGTTGTTAAGTCTTCTCAAAGTCTGCTCAATGCGAGTTTAATTTTCTGATAGAATTTATAAGAAGAAATAAATAAACACAGAGAACAAAGAATATTTTCTATAAGAGATAAGTATAAATGGGGCCAGGGATTTAGCTCAGTGGTTCCTGCGCCTGTCTTGTAAGCACAAAGACCCGGGTTTGATCCCCGGTAACTACATACAATACTGGGCGTGGAGACTCACTCCCAGCAGCAATCAGTACCACATACCACAGTGCCGGGCATGGTGGCTCACGCCTGTAATCCCAGCACTCAGGAGGCAGATGCAGGAGGATTGCTGTGAGGTGAGTTTGAGGCTGAGCTCAGGGCCAGCCTGAACCACAAAGCAAGACCCTGTCTCAAAAAATAAATAAATAAATAAATAAATAAAAATAGATAAGTATAAATGGGAAAACTGCATGGGAACGCAGGGCAACTAGAGGAATATTCATTGTTTTCATAAAACCACAGCAATGAGACAATTGTTTAAAGAAAATATACACATATACTGCACCTATCAGTGTATCAATTAGTATGAAGTGACAGAAAAATACCAAGAATGTTTAAATTTTTAAAAAGTTATTGCAGTAAGAGATACATTGCCAATAATCAGTTATATTCTTATATTCAATTTTGTTCCTTCCTCCCTTTCCTCCCTCTCTCTCTCCCTTCCTTCTGTCCTTTCTTTCTTCCTTCTTTTTTGGGAGTGGGACAAGGTCTCAGTATGTAGCCCAGGCTGGCCTCAAACTCACAGCAGTCCTCCTGCTTTAGCCTCCCGGGAACTGGGATTATCAATGTGCCCCACCGTGCCTGACTCAATGTTCTTTCTTAGGAACTTCTGGAAGTTCTCTTTGGTGAGCATCTTTAGTCGCGCTGTCCAGGCTGCTTTAATGTCCTGAACCAGTTCAAAAAGCTAACCTCCCATAGTCATTTTCACTTTGGAGAAGAGCCAAGAATCACGTGGTTCCAGATCCTAGTGAATAGAATGGATGAGAGCACACTCTAATGTTTGCACAAACCTTCCTTTCTCATGGGTGGCAGTGGCCGACTGCATGTGCCATATCTTTTATCGTACCTTCTAAAGACACTCATAAAAAAGGAGTTCCAAAATTGCTCCCGAAAAAGAAAGAGTGTGGGACAAGTGAGTTTGAAGTGAAGGAGCGTATTTTGAGGATTAATGACAAGATGTCTTTCACTAGAATAAGTTTTTTTTTTTTTTTTTAGGTTTTTTTGAGACAGGGTCTCGCTTTGTGGTTCAGGCTGGCCCTGAGCTCAGCCTCAAACTCACATCACAGCAATCCTTCTGTCTCTGCCTCCCGAGTGCTGGGATTACAGGCGTGAGCCACCACGCCCGGCACTGTGGTATGTGGCACTGGTTGCTGCTGGGCGTGAGTCTCCACGCCCAGTATGGTATGTGGTTACCGGGGAATCAAACCCCGGTCCTTGCGCTTGCAAGACAGGCGCTGGAACCACTGAGCTAACTCCCCGGCCCTAGAATAAGTTTTTTAAAAATTAAATATTCACCATTTATTTAAATCACCATGTAGAGTATTTCAATACACTGTATATATGTTTTGGGGGGAATTTTCAATAAATTCATGTAAATCAAATACTTAGCACAGTGTGGAGCAGGTGGTTTGTGCTCAGTAAGTAGTAACTGTTGTTTTCATTACTTTCCTGCGTCTGGTACATTACTATTAAAAGTCTGACTAGTATTTCCTGCAAATAAAATTAATAGGACATTCCTACTTGAGAGATGAACACAAATCTGCATTCATAATTGTATCTTTTCCAGATTTATCTAATAGATTGTACTGCTCAGAAAACCAGCAGTTGTATTAGTTGAATTTTGGTGTTTTAGTTTCTGTAGTCTGAATGGAGCTACATAAATATTAGAAAGATTAGATAAATATTAGAAAGGGAATTATTAAGTGATAGTAACATTGTTTAATAAATACATAGATCAGATTACTTCCATACATTAATATATTTGACAATATTGAATATCTCTACCAAGAGGTACAACTTATAAGTGTTTATAACAAAGAAAACAAAGGATCACTTTAGTGTTACTCCTATTGTCAGACTGCCAGTGTGGACAAAGAAAAAAACAGGAGAGTTAGGATGGTAAAATGTACCTAAGGCAGGTTTTCTAATTTAGCATAAAATATGGGTACACAATTTCAGAAGCAGATGTGCATAAAAAAAGATATAATTGCTCCTGGGATTTAAATCTCCAATGATCCTGGGAAAATTGGAAAACAGATAAATCAGTTGAATACTGTTAGTAAAAATGAACAGGAAAAAGCTGAATTCAGAGTCATTTTCCCATTGAGCTGGCCTCCTAAATTCACTGCTTTATTAGCTGCACAAGCAGAAGACATGCCCAGAATATGATGATACCTTAAAAGTTCTATTCTGCCTAAAAATCCTACAAGGGAACTATGGGTGGCATAGATATAGAGAATCAGACTTCAGAGCCACATGAACACTCAAGAATAAACACATGGTATCAAATCGTCTAGCAAATTTTGGGGATAGCAGATGGAAAATCATGCTTGCGATATCATCATCATCATCATCATCATTATCATTATCATTAACTTTTACATTTGAAAGAGTAAAACGGGCCATCTGAGTATTTACTCCTGAAGGACTATTTCAGTGCTGGTAACTCTGAAAAAGACCTGTCTGCTGTGAAATGTTTCTGTCTTTTTGTGGAATGATCATATATTTTTCCATCTTTAACAGAAGATCTTTAAAGACCTATCAGTATGAAGTCCTTTCCTACTAGTGGAAGAAAGCCAATGATTATATCCTCTTTTAATTTATTACAACCTAAAGATTCAAACCCGTGTTGTCTTTCGGTGGCACAGGTCCCAAAGAGGTTGTACTTGTTCTTCATGTCTGACAAAGGTTTCATATTTTCAGAACGACTCTGCGTATTAATTAGACAAGATCTCCATGAAGCAGGTCAGCACATTCATCTTCTGAAGTAGGTAAACAGGACATAGAGAAAGAAAATAGTAATTTGTTTTATGTCATGAACTGGCTCATGGAATCGACTTCCTGTCTGATAGGCCAAGCTACAACAAACAAAACAGCAAAATACTAACTTGTCAATTGTTATATATTAGTGAGTCATCAGTGCCTCCTGGGCTTCATGAACCTGAACTTTGTTTGCATGATGTTTCGGCTGCCTGCCCTGCCCTTCCTTCCCCTGCTTCCTTATTTTTGAGCTAACTTCTACTCACACTTTATTATTTATAACTCACATATAATCCCCTCGAAGGAACTTTGTCTCCCTTTCCTGTCTCATTTAGTCTCCACTTCATTATTCATAGAGCATTCTGGTTCCTACAAAATACCTCTGTCATGGCACTAATTAGAGTCCATTTTGACAGTGGGCTGCTTGAGGAAAAGGAAAGGAAAACTCTTTTTTTTCCCTCTCTAATATAATGCCTAATGTATGATATTTACTCAAATATTTTTGAATGAAGAATACACTTAAATATGTGACCAGTCAGATTGCATAGAATGTATGCATAATGAGAAACAAAGGTTGATTTTTCACTTAATGTAAAACTATTTCACTATCTTGTGGTGCTGCCTTGTCTGAAGCTGGGAGATTTCCAGTTTTTCCAAGGCTGTAGGGAAAAATGTGACTCCACATTCTGCTTCATTGGTCTCTGTTCATGCATCCAAAACAAACTTTTTTTTTTTATTATAGAAGGAGTACACACTAGATACATAATTTCCCTTTGGGACTGGGGATTTAGCTCAGTGGTTCCAGTGCCTGTCCTACAAGTGAAAGGGCCTGGGTTTGATCCCTGGTAACCACATACAACAATGACATGCGTGGTGACTCACATCCACCAGCAATCAGTACCACATACCACAGTGCTGGGGGTGGTGGCTCACAACTGTAATCCTACCACTCGGGAGGCAGAGGCAGGAGGATTCCTGTGAGTTTGAGGCTGAGCTTAGTGACAGCATGAACTACAAAGTGAGACCTCAAAAAAAAAATTTCCCTTTGACTGACATCTTCATTTAAAAATCATCAACCAGAAGTACTCATGACACCTGAAACAGAATGTATCTCTGCTTGGCTTGTTCCCTTGTCTATTTACATTGACCAGCAGCTGTGACTCCTCAGTGGCCTGCTTTGGGCTGCTAGAAGTGGTACATGCAGAAGTGCCTTGCATACCCCTATGTGGCCCTTGATTCCTGGTGTCTTATGCAGGACTCTTATTAACTCTACTTCTTGTTTGAGGTTGAAACAACTCAGGATAACTGTTTACTCTCTAGAATTGTCCTGTGGAATTACCCCAGAGCAAATTCTTTGTTTTTGAGGTCTCACTCTGTAGTTAAGGATGCTTTTAACTCACTATGTAGCACAGGTTGGCCTGGAAGTTGTAACTATCCTCCTGCCCCAGCCTCCCAAGTGCTGGGAATACAGGCAGGTACCACCTTGTCCTACCATTTATTAAATTATGTATGTATCTGGATCTATTTCTGGACTCCACATTCTGCTTCATTGGTCTCTGTCCATGCATCCACAATGAACTTTTTTTTAAATTATTATAGAAGGTTATAGTATGATGAATAATATATAAAGCTAGTTCTTACTCTCCAGCTATGCTCTCATTTGGTACTATTTCCTTCTCTGTCTTTCTTCTGTCACTTCCTGTATAGTTTGGGTTTGGAATGCCCCAATATCCATGTGTTGAAGGCTTGGTCCCAGGTTGGCTTTTTTAGGAGAAGGCAGAAAATGTAAGAGGTGGGGGTCTATTGGGAAGTCTTAAGATGACTAGGGGTGTGCTCTTAAAGAGAATTTGGGGACCTAGTCTCTTCCTCTCACACTTAGCTATAAGGTAAACAGACTTCTTCACCCACAGTCCTGTCATGATGTACTGCCTTACCACAGGCTCAAAAATAATGGGACTCACCAATCCTCTGTAACCTCCAAAATGTGAACCTTTCTCTTTATAAACAGAATATCTCATGTATTTGTTACAATAACAGAAAGCTAACTTCCTTGCCAGTTTTCTTTGAGAATATTTTCTTAAATACATCACTTGCATTCACATTCTTGATTTAGAGATTACATATAAGAAACTGGACCTATGGCAGCACTATCTTAATAAAAGGTGAGCAGACAGACATAATTCATCAAGTTTCTGGAAAGAGGACTGATACAGGTAAGCACTATAGTGTCTACCACAGGATAATAAAAAGCAATTTGGTAGTTAAGCAAAGGGTCGGATAATATGGGCTGAGCTATCCAGTTCTACCAGCAAGGACTAAACAAGTATAAGAGGAAAGAAATATTGCATAAACAAGGTCACTGAGCAGAGTGACTTCTCTTTGGGTATAATGCTGAGGAAGAAAGGGCAGTAGACCAACATCCAAAGTTGAAAGAATCCTGAGCTTGGTACTTATAGGCATCATCATTTGACAGGAGTCAATTATTGTAGTGATTAGAAATGACAGACAGTACAAAAGCCGACATCATGTCAGGATTGGTTGACTTTCCCTACACTGTGAGAACAGTGCTTTCCATTACATAGAACTCCTCTCACCAATATGGCTGCAAAACAAAGCATTTTCTGCTAATGCTTCTAGTTTCCAAGTAATAATTATACTTGTCATAAACTCAAATTTTAAATTAATTTCCCATGGTTTTTTTTTTTTTTTTTTGAGACAGGGTCTCACTTTGTAGTTCAGGCTGGCCCTGAGCTCAGCCTCAAACTCACATCACAGCAATCCTCCTGCCTCTGCCTCCCGAGTGCTGGGATTACAGGCATGAGCCACCACTCCCGGCACTGTGGTATGTGGTACTGGTTGCTGCTGGGCGAGAGTCTCCACACTCAGTATTGTTATGTGGTTACCGGGGAATCGAACCCAGGCCCTTGCACTTGCAAGACTGGCGCCGGAACCACTGAGCTGACTCCCCGGCCCCCATCCCATGTTTTCATATAATGTAATAATTTAGATACCAGATGTTTGGAGATTTATGTAATTATAAATAAAGTATAAATCTAACTTTGTATTTTTCCCCAAATTCTAATATTTGAATGCAATTTTTTAAAAAGAATAATTCTTTACTCCACTTGATTTACATTGCCATCTTTATCATTTACTAAATTCTTTGTTTTTGAGGTCTCACTCTGCAGTTCAGGATGCTTTTAACTCACTATGTAGCCCTGGTTGGCCTTGAAGTTGTCACTGTCCTCCTGCCCCAGCCTCCCAAGTGCTGGGATTACTGGCAGGTACCACCTTGTCCTGCCATTTATTAAATTATGTATCTGGATATATTTCTGGACTCCACATTCTGCTTCATTGGTCTCTGTCCATGCATCCATAATGAACTTTTTTTTAATTATAGAAGTGTAATAGTATGACGAATATTATGTAAAGCTAGTTCCTACTCATGAGATTTTCTTTTTAAAATTGTATCAGCACATGTTTGCAGTATAGAATGTTTACATTCCTCTCTTCTGTGGAGTTGGTACAAGTACATTGCATGTCTTGATTTCTTTTTTCACCCTCTTTCTCTCCTCTCCCCTCTCTTTCCATCTCTTAATCTCCTTTCCATTTGAGAAAGATGCATTGATGGTATAGTGGTGAGCATAGCTACCTTCC
Organism: Petromus typicus; assembly: GCA_004026965.1. NCBI lineage: Eukaryota > Metazoa > Chordata > Mammalia > Rodentia > Petromuridae > Petromus > Petromus typicus. Next base: position 49,206 of record PVIR01005024.1, on the reverse strand, counting down.
ATTTGAGAAAGATCTATCTACCCACCTTCTCTTATCTTTTATCTTGCTTTTTTATTAATAATTTGGATTTGTCATATAAGAGCAACCATTTGATATTTAAAACCATATGTCTGATTTCTTTTATTTAACATTATGTTCTCAAGGTACATTCACTTTCTTAGAAATGACTGGAGTTTATCTTTCTTTATGGGAGACTAGTATTCTATTGTGTGTAAATACCACATTCTTTTTACCCATTCATCTGCTGAGGGACATGTAGGCTACTTCCAAGCTTTAGCTATTTGTGAATTGTGCTGCTATAAACACAGGTGCACAGATATCGCTGCACGATGATGCCTTTAACTCTTTTGGGAAGACACCTAGACGGGGAATTTCTAGTTTTAGTTTTTTTGAGGAATCTCCACATTGATTTCCATAATACTTGTACTAGTTTACGTTCCCACCAACAATGTTTCTTCCCCAGTCTTGCCAGCCTTTGTTATTATTTGATTTTTTAATGATGGCTGTTCTTTTGGGAGTGACCTGGAATCTCAGTGTTGTTTTAATTTACATTTCTCTAATGACCAATGCTGATGAGCATTTCTTTATTTATTGACCATTTGTACTTCATTCATTAAATATTTATTCACCTTTCCAGTTCATTTTTATTGTTTTATTTTTGGAGGGGATCTAATTTTTTAAGTTCTTTATGAATTTTAGATTCTTGAATATTTCTTTTTTCCATATAATTTTAGAATTATATTTGTTCTGTGAAATGTCTGAAAGCAATCTAAATCATTTGGTAGTGGGCCAGGGATTTGGCTCAGTGGTTCCAGTGTCTAACTTGCAAGTGCAAGGTCCCTAGAGTTCAATCCCTGGTAACTACATACAACAAAGCTGGGCGTGGTGACTTACGCCCCCCAGCAATCAGTACCACATACCACAGGGCCAGGCATGGTGGCTCACGCCTGTAATCCCAGCACCTGGGAGGTAGTGGCAGGAAGATTGCTGTAAGTTTGAGGCTAGCCTGAGCTATATAACAAGCTCAGGGCCTAAACTACAGCCTAAACTACACAGCCTAAACTACACAGTGAGACCATCTCAAAAAAAAAAAAAAATCATTTGGTAGTTTCAAAATTATTTCTGCAGTCAAAGGCCAATGAGTGATCTATTAAACAAAGTGATACAAGAATAGTTTCCATTAATTTCTGTTGATACTTTAAATGTTTTGTGCCTGCACTTTTACTCTGAGACCCATACTTTTCCTCAGTGCCTATTAGTTTCTCCTTTCTTTTTCTTCTTCCCTTCCTTCCTTCCTATACTTTTGAGATGAAGTCTCTCTCTTTAGTTCAAACTGGCTTTGAACTCACTGTATATTCCAGGCTGGCAATCCTCCTGCCTCAGGATTGCTGGGATTAAAAGCATCTGTCACCACGCCTTGCTAGTTTTTATTCTTTTAAATTATTTACTTTCAAGTTTGGAGGAGTGTAGAAAAGATGGTTCTAATGTTTGGGGTGGGAGGTGATGGTGAAAAGTTTGGAAAAGAGGAGATGAGAAATTTAACCTAAAAAGAGCTGTAGAATTTTCGAACTGGACTCTTGGGCAAGTACTGGCCTCCTATGTAGATCAGGTAGATTTTGCACAGCACCTGGGCCTCACTCTCCTGTGCTGCAGGCTGTCTGTATCTTGGTCCAGTTTAGAATGAGAAAAGGTGGAGGGATCAAAAGAAGGAACCAAAAGACAAAGCCTGAGAGTGGATTCTTAAGGCTAAGCCTAAACGCGGTGCTTCAGGAGAGACTAGAAAAGAGGACTTGATTTCCCCTCCCTCATTTCTTATAAACTGAGTCTAGTGTTATTAGTTTGGACAGACTGCTTATTCTGACTTTTCAAAAACATAAGCATGCAAATGAAAAAGTCATGTTCATTTGTATTTCTGCTATAATAAACTATCATGAAAATCTGAGTTTTTTCATCAACCAGTTTCTTAATTTTATTGTACCGAAACTTGTACCCTAAATAGGGCAAAATATTGTTTCCATTTGATAAACAGGGCCTTCACAGCTTTCTTTCTTTTCCTTTTTTTTTTTTTTTTTTTAGTGTATCGAATTGAATGTTTGCTTCATTAAAATTATCACTTTTGTAGTATGTTTGCAATATAATGATTACATTTATTGTGGGCACTTTGCACATGTACATAACCTATGTTAATTTTTTGTCTTCTCTTCTCATCCCTCCTTGCTACCTTCAAATCTTGCACTCCTTTCCATTTGGAAAACCTTTCCATATTTTTCAATTTTCTTTTTAAAATCCCTTTGTCTTTCCTTCCTTCCTTAATCTCTCGTTCCTCTTTCCATTTGGAAAAAGATCTCCCTACCTTCTATTATTGATCCTTTATTTTTCCCTTGATTTATATTTTGAGTCTTTCATATAAGGGAAACTGTATAATATTTAAACTTGAAAGTCTTGATTTATTTCACTTAACACTATGGTGTTGAGGTACATCCGTGTACTACAAAGGCTTCAAGTTTATCTTTCTTTATGGAAAAATAGTATAAATATATTTTCGTTACCTTTTCTTCTTCTTCTTCTGCTTCTTCTATTTCTTTATCTTTCCAAAGAGAAGAATAGCTTAAGGGCATATAGGCTGTTTTCAATATTTATCTAGTGTAAATTGTGCTGCTATAAATGTAGGTATGGACATAACACTGTAATATAATTTTAACTCTTTCAAGAAAATTCTTGGAAGAGGAATAGATAAGTCAAATAGAATTTCTGTACTAATTTCATAGTGGTTTTACTAGATTACATTCCCAGCAGCAACATAGTGGGGCTTCTGCCTCCCCACAGCCTCCGTAGTATTTGTTATCATTTGATTTCCTGATAATGTCATTTTTTTCTAAAGGAAGATGGAATGTCCACGTTGATTTCATTTGCATTTTTCTAGGCCAGTAATGTTCAGCATTTTCTCATGCATTTACTGAACATTCTTAATTCTTCTTCTGAGAAGTATCCCTTACTTTAGTTCCTTATTTTTCGGTTTTCAAAATTCTCAGTATTTTTTGTTGGCAGTACATAATGATTATATTTACTATGAGGAATTTGTACATATACATAACATGGCTCGACTCTCCTTTGTCCTTTTTTTCTTCCCCTTCTCATTTGGAAAAGTCCCATTTCCAACTTCTCCTCAATTCTCGTCTTTTTAACAATCCTTTTTTACTTTCCACCCCTCCTCCTCTTTTCATGTTTCAATTTGAAAAAGATCTCCCAACTTCCTATCTATCGTTTGTTTTATTCTTTGTAAGTTTCTCATAAAAGAGGAACAGTGTGATATTTAAACATTTTTCTGTCTGATTTATTTCACTTAACATTATGGCCTTGAGGTGTATCCATTACTTACAAATTATTATGGCTAGGTAGTATCCCATTGGGTATTAATGTCACATTTTTTTTCTTTTTAATCTTTATTGGTACATTAAATATACACATCATGATTGCACTCCATAATGGGGATTTGTACCAGTATAAGACACAACTTAATTCTCATTTTTTCCTGTAGCCCTACCCACCCTACCACCCCCCCATATACATAAAATTTGTTTCCTTACTTTTTTGTTACAATCTCAACATTTTCCCCCTTCACCCTATTTTGCATTGAATATCACATTTTCGTTATCTGTTCCTCTTTTGATGGGCATATACATTGTTTCCAAGATCAGATATCATAATTTGTACTTCTATAACCATGAATATGCATGTATCACTGTAAGGTGATGACTTTAACTTTCTTAAGAAGATTCCTAGGAGACTAGCTGGCCAGATGGAATTTCTATCTTTAGTTTTTTGAGGAATCACCAAACTGATCTCCATAGTGGTTGTATTATTTACATTCTGTTCATAGCTTTTGTGTAATGCTTACCTATCAACCTATCTGTGCATATTTTTGGAGTACTGTAGTCAATAGAGTAAGAGATACCTGTGAAGAAAAATTCAGATTCCAAGAATCTGAGGTAGATGTCACAGTCAGTATAGCCTCACTATCCTATCCATTAAAGAGGTATAAATTTTTAACCAAAATGTCTAGCAATGAGCTTCCAGAAGGAGAATCTCATGAAGACTTGATTACAAAGCACTACATGCAGGACTGGGGCTGTAGCTCAGTGGCACCGTACTTGCCTAGCAAGCATAAGGTTCTGAGTTCAATCCCCAATACTGAAAAAGATATCACCACATGCCAAGACTAGTGAGAGTCACATCCCACCTGCAGCTGGCCGATGCATTTTTAGGTTGAGTGTTGAAGACTGTCTATCTAAAGTATTAGCCTTGCCTGAGAAGCCTGAGGAAATGAAACTTGCTGGTCAGACATTAGCAGATTTCAGGATTAGCTGACACCCACTGCATGGAGTCAGGAGGGCCAGGTGAATGATTAGCAACTACCTGTGCTGTATGAATCAGAAGCGGTCCAAACAGAAAGGAGAAATCAACACCCTGACGATCTCCAGCAAGGGAAATTCAAAAAATGAGAGTGCATGTTTCCCAATATCTAGTGGTGACTATTCCTTCCAGAGCTACTGCCCTGAGCCACAGGACTGATTGCACAGGGCTGCAGATGCCTTCAGGGATGGATTGAAATACATGTGTAACCAGTAAGGCAAATACGGAATTTGAAAATAATGTGAAATGGAAAATAATGCACAGTGGATACTGTAGGTTTCCTTACACTATTTTTACTGGGCACTTTTTAAAATTAGATTTTAATTTCAGTATCTAAGAATGACAAATATTCTGTCTATTTTCCAATTCAGTTACATGGTAACTGATTTGGTATCTATAGAATAGATATATATCTCTGGATCAAAATTCTTACTGTCAAATTGGCATTACTTCTTACTGTAATTGAAGGAAATCTCCAGACTGTATTTTAAAGATCCTTTCATACATTCATTCCCCACCCTGGAGGAAGTGACCTTGCAGACTTAGATCCTGTGGGTTCATTGTCATTGTCTTCAGCTCTCCAGTGCCCTCTGTATCAGAATAATAACTAAAGGAAATTCATGTCAATAAACTCATGTTAATATCAAACTTCACTCTATGAAAATTTAATGAAGGAAACTGAGACATTAAAGTAGACTTTTTAAAGTTTTTTTTAAAAGAAATAAATATGTATAAACTACAGTCTTAGAATAGTGACTGGGATAGATATTATTTTGGGGGAATCCAAGACATACTGACCTGCTAGACACCAGACAAATGCTCTACCTCTGGGCTAGCTCCCCAGACTTTTTTATGTTTTTGTTTTACTGAAATAGGACCTTGCTACACTGCATAGGCTGGCTTCGAATTTGGGATCCTCTTACTTTAGCTTCCAGAAGAGCTTGGATTACAGGCATACACCACTACATTTAGTGAACATAAAATTTCTTTATTTGTATTGATTAATCATTCCTAGCTGGTAACTTAACGGCTTCCATGATTTTGAGAAGCACCATTAAACTGGAACTGATAGTACAAGTCTAAATGTAATAAATTTCTCTTTAAAATACTCCTGTTAATTTTATAATTAGCTTCTAAATTATTCTCAGTAGACTTTACTTACTGATCTTTTTTTTCAGTTGGGACAGGATATCACTTTGTAGTTTGGGATGGTTCTCTGCTGGCTCACAAGAGAAAATTTCTTTAGTTTTAAAAAAACTTTAATATACCACAAGTTATTTTGCACACAAAAATTATTTTTTAAAAATCGCTAATTATTTTATTGTTGTATGTTTTTTATTCAAATCTTTATTGGTACATTATATATACACATCATGATTGCACTCAACAATGAAAATTTGTACCAGTATATGACACAACTTGATTTTCATTTTTTCCCCATTCCCTTAACCCCTACCATCCCCGCCCACTATGTTTTGTTTCCTTTCTTTTTTAAATTATCTCATTATTTTCCCCTCATTAGTTACCCCTACACCCCATTTCCTTTTGAATATTTTCTGTTTCACAATATATCTACCATACATTCTAGAACACATTTACATCTTCATTTTCTCATACCAGAGAAAAGATATGCTATTTACACATCTGTGACCTATTCACTTACGAGGATATCTTGCAGGTACATCCATTTGAGAATAAATGATTCAATCTTATCATTTTTTTTTTTTTTTTAGGTTTTTTGAGACAGGGTCTCGCTTTGTGGTTCAGGCTGGCCCTGAGCTCAGCCTCCAACTCACATCACAATCCTCCTGCCTCTGCCTCCCGAGTGCTGGGATTACAGGCGTGAGCCACCACGCCCGGCACTGTGGTATGTGGTACTGGTTGCTGCTGGGTGTGGGTCTCCACACCCAGT
>PVIR01005024.1:0-36441 GCA_004026965.1 Petromus typicus | reverse complement strand
TTAAGTAATATTTCTTAAAAGAGCTAAGATGGTGATGAGGATGAGGGTTCTTTAGGTTAGAAACTTTCTGATCTCAGTAAATAGTTAAGAGTGTTTTATGCAGGCTTGTATTGCTGGCTGCAACAACCCAAAATAATAAGGGAATTGTTACCTAATGCATTTTTCCAGATGGGTTCCCATCTTGAATCTTTATTATCTCAACTTGTGGACTCGAGAACACTTGGAAAGAAAGAGGAACACTGCTACATTGCATTGTCCTAACTTAGTTATACAGCACATCTAGCTAGATCAGCAGAGATGCAGTTTCCTTCAGTGTCCAGGAAGTAAATGAGATAAATAGGAAGAAAACAGCATAGACACACCACAGAGTGATTTATGAAGAAAGCATGAAATATTCCCTATTCCTCATAAAGCAGTGCTCCCAAGTTAACAACTTGGGCTCAGAATGTGGTGACTCACGCCCACCAGCAATTAGAACCACATACCACAGTGCCAGGTGTGGTGGCTCATGCCTGTTATCCCAGCACTCAGGATGCAGAGGCAGGAGGATTTCTGTGAGTTCGAGGCTTGCATGACTACATAGTGCAGGGCCAGCCTAAACTACAAAGTGAGACCCTGTCTAAAAAAAATAAAATAAAATAAATTTTAAAAAATTAACATCAACTTGCTTCTATAGGCAAAAATGAAATTTGGAAGGTAGTAACTCATTTATATTTTCATAGTGTGGAGTTCCAGTGTGACTAAAATTTCTAGCATGAACCTTAAAGCTCACTCAAAGGACTCAACACAGCTTCCAATAAAGTAAATCAACAGTCTTCCATCGATGATGATAATGCAAATAATGCCATAATACAGAAATTATTTCAGAGCAAGAAAATTACATTTAAAATAATTCTGTAATTCCTATCCTTAGAAGGGTGAATGGCCACTTTCTTGCCAGTTTTAAACACAGTGTATATCAAAGTCATATTTTGTTAACAGGTTTGTGTTATTTCCTCATAAATTTCCTGCCACAAATAGGGAAAATATAATAATAGAAAGATGATGAGCAAAATGGCTTATATTTTAACTCTGTGATCATAAAATTTGAAAGGAAAGCCAGAGCTTATCTATTTCTTTTTCTCCCTTTAAAAAGCTAATTTACATCAGGTTAAAAATTTAAAGATTATAAGTATCTTCTTCGAACCTCCCAATCACTAGATGATGAATGATAATAAATGTTTCTGATATGAATTCCATAGCCCTGTGATCTTTACATTGTTGTAGTTAGGCCACCTAAGACTAAATGAATAAAATAATGTGTAAAAAAATGAGTAGATTCTATGATTCTATTAAAGGATTCTCTGGTAAGTAGCAATCATATACCTCTGTCCAGAAGGCAGGCATCTCCCTGATAGAAACACGTAAAAAATGGATTTGTTCATTCATCCTTCTGCCACTCCTGCCAATAAAAACAAGTCCCATTCAAAACAGAACATTTAGCTCTCTGTTAGCAACAGAAAGAACACTTCCCCAGCAACAGGAAAACCCGAAAAGGACATCTATTTTTAAAAATAAAACGTGAAGCCCTCAGCATTTTGCTGATTTAGTGAATAAGACAGGGATAAACTTATCCATTCAAATTAGGTGAGAGTCTTCGAGATTTCAGGGATAGATGGTCTGATTTTTCATGGCTTTTATTTGCTTATTTGCTTTGTTTTTTATATACCAGGCCTTTTCTTGACATCTCTGCTGTGTTCTGTGCTCATGGGTATTTGCACATATGGCCATGATAAGGTAGGAGGAGTCTCATTTTAAGTGCAAAGGTGGTAATTCAGGGAGTTCATTACCATACGCAAAATAGTTCACAGCGGTCTATGTCACCTTACTCTGCAGCAAGGTTTTTGTAAAAGGTGGTGATGAATATGCTTGTTGAACAAAAGTGACAGGAAAATGAACTGCAGTTTACTTGTTAGTGTTAAGTATCACAGTTTTAAAATAGAAAGAAATGTTAAGCATTTGATTTTGAGCCATGGGGATTGTTTAATGATTAAAATAACAACCTATAACTATATTAATATAGATAGTATATTAATGCTAACCTAACTATATTTTCAACCTCCTGACTTTACAGTAACGAAAACTGAAGCTCAACAAATGCCGAATTCTCACTTCAAAGGTTTAGTTATATTTAATAGCAAAGGCGGAGCCACTGAGCAAATCTCAGGCTCCTGTTTTCATTCCACGGCCAGTATCACTGGACATGTGTATTAGCTCTTTCCATTTCATTGTACATTTAAAATTTTCATTAAAAAAGATCATATATGCCAAGGAGAAGACATGCCAGAATAACTTTGAGGAAACTCACATATTACTATTAAAAACAAGAGTAATTTCTAAGAATAAAGAATTTTTAAAGTTTTATTTGTTCTGCTAATAAAATAGGAAGCAAAGTAGTAGCCTGTGATTTCACTCTTCCTCTGTAAAAATGGAACTCGCTGAGGCAAACCTTAACTGTGGGGTGGACTGAGTTTCATCTATGAGTACAGATTCCTTTTCTTACTTCCTCCTTCATCTGGAAACAAAAACAGGAAATCCCAGGCTAATTATGACACTTATGATTTATGTAAAATTGAGGACAAAGATTATTGAAAAAAATTAGCTTAACATACTTAAGACAATATGCATACATAATTCTGAATTCTATGACACTCTATTTACATATACATATACAGGTAGATACTTATGTGTATATAATTTTTAAAAAATATTGGTCGTGCTACTTGCCATGTAAAATTTAACACTGTAAGCCTCAAGGTTCTCATTCATAAAATGCAAATAATAATTCTTATTTTTTAGGAAATATTGTGAATATTGTGAAATACTTAAAGCTTGGTATATGATAAGGACCTAATAAATATTAAGTAATTAGATATTTTATATGTGAGATGTGATAAGAATACAGTATTTAAATTTTTAAAAATGTTTCACTCTTTTGTGAGTGTCTTTAGCTGCACTGTTGTGACTGCCTCCATGTTCTCAATCAATTCAAAATGTTCACCTTGTACGGTCAGTTTGATTTGGGGAAAAGTTAGAACTTGCACAGTGGCAGATCTAGTGGACAAGTTAGATAAAGACACAATATATTCAGTGGATAAGGAAAGCAGGACGCAGGATGTTTTCACAAATGTGTCCATTGGATGGTACTTGGCAGAAGCATATATATATAATATATAATATATAATATTTAATATATATTATATATAATATAATATATATTATATATATGTGTGTACACACACACACACACATACACGCACACACACAATTTAGTACCAAATATATTTGGTACTAGAGATCAAACTTGGAACCTTGTGCTTGTAAGGCAGGTGCCAGAACCACTGAGCTACATGTCCTCAGCTAAAAGGGAAGTGGGCTCACTGACAACCCACTTTCAGGTTCTCTCCTGTCTCTCGGGAGCTATCACAATAAATGTTTCCTACTTTTAACCTCTGTTGTTCTTAGAATTCACACTTCAATTTTGGGTAACATTAACTTGGTGTATCTGACACCTAGCAGGTATCTGACATCTAGCAGGTTATTTCTACTATATCAATGATATGGTTGAGAAATATGTTTCCCAAGAGGGTATGGGATAGCAATGCTGATATTGCTGTATACAAATGTTGAAAATAAACAAGCAGATGGTTAAGTATGGCAGATTTCTCCCTGGTGAAGTGGGAATTATTTATACATAAGGAAAGAGAGGAAGCTATAGAATAATCTTCTGGCAATGGGTTAGAGTTGGAGAAAACATTATGCACTCACGTCCAGTTTAATATATGCACAAATGGTTATATGTGGAAGTATTTTCAGACAGGTGTATATATGTGGATTAGTATGCGTCTATATGTGCAGCAAACAGTAATTATAGATTGTTCATCTTGGTTTTTAATGCAAGTCTCCAATAAAAAGAATCAAAGTTTCTTAGAGAAATAGATGATTCTAGGCCAGGGGCCTGATAAGTCTGGAGAGTCTTTTATCACCAGAAGGAAAACAATGCTCGAAAACAAAACACCCCCCACTGAAGGAAATATATTAAAGGGACACAGAACAACTGAAGGAGCTCCACTGGCCAAAGCTGGGATAACATGAACAACACAATAACCAAACTATTACTGAATTATAACTCAACATAGAAAATATTCATGACAATACTCATATAAATTAGTAAATAATAAAAAAAAACCCGGAGAGACAAATCTCTTATGCAAAGTAACTTCAAATTATTTATATATTTCATCTTGAAGAGTTGCACAAATTCTCATTCTTTTCCAAGGAGTACTATATGAAAAGTGGGGAAAAAGAGCAACATTACAGTTGTGAAACTTGACAAACGATCATAGGTGACATAGGTGATGAAAGGTCAACACTAAAAGCGATAAGATAGCCAGGGCTGGTGGCGCAAACCTGTTATCCCAGCTATTATGAAAGATGAAGCAAGAGGATCCTGCATTTGAGGCCACCTGGACAACTTAGTGAGACCCCTTTTCAAAACAAACAAGAAGAGTAGACATGTAGCTCAGTGTACAGCCCTTGTCTAGCACATACAAGGCCCTAAGTTCAGTCCCAGTATAGCAAAATAAATACAGCAAAGGAACAAAAGCAATGATAGCCTAGGGCAACTTACTACACCTCTCATGACTTCTAATGATAATAAAATCTGTAACTATGACCTCTTAAATATGTTAAATACACACAGAATATCTACCACAGTGGCTGGCCCATAATTGAAAAACTACCTATAACCAAGAATTAGATGTTTGAAAGAGTGACTAGATCTAATTGTTGTAATTTAACAGTATTTCTTTTGAAAACTACTGAGTGGGGTGCTGCTGACCTAATAATACATCTGAAATACAGTTATGGCTACCTCTTGTTATATAGTGTGTACTCAGGTAAATATCCAGCTCTCAGCTCTATTGACTTAGGTACAACCAGCTCTCCTGACCGGATTTAGTTTATACGTCAAAGTCCCACTATACACCATAAACTTTGATACATTCAGAATATAGTCCTATTTAGATATTTGTATTGTTGTAGATTATTGAAGAGACTTGCAAATGTTTTCATTTGAAGACTGCACCTGCTGTTAGAAGAGCATCAGACGGTATTATTTCTAACTGTGCCTTGGTCTTGAGTCTCATTTCCTCACAAATCCCCCTGCAAGAAGAAAAGCTCTCATGGGTTTATTTGAAGCTAAACGAGAAAGCCCTTATGTGCCTGAGATATGAAAGGCTGAGATATGGGCCTACTATTATCCCACTAAAGATACAAGAATGGGGTTATCTTGGTGCTGTCTGTTCTGAGACTGTGACCCTTCTGTTGCTAATGCATTATTTCAGTTTGGATTTGTCATCTTTCACTTAGCAGTAATCACACCTCATTGGCTATGATACTGCCACTGTACAAAGCTGATTTGTCATCTTAACCCTAGAGTTAATAAAGTGGTTTAATTAAAAAAAATGTATATACTTCAAGTTAGCTATAACCGAGGATTTTGAATGTTTCACTGCAAAGTAAGGATGTTTGTGGTGATAAGTGTGCTTATTTTTTTATTTGATTATACACTATAAATTTGTATAATTGTGTCAAATATAGAACTGAAAACGGTCAAGATCAAAAGATTGAAATAAGACAACTGTTTGAAAGATGAATTTTTTTTTTTTTTTTGAGACAGGGTCTCACTTTGTGGTTCAGGCTGGCCCTGAGCTCAGCCTCATACTCACATCACAGCAATCCTCCTGCCTCTGCCTCCTGAGTGCTGGGATTATAGGCGTGAGCCACCACGCCCGGCACTGTGGTATGTGGTGCTGGTTGTTGCTGGGCGTGAATCTCCACGCTCAGTATTGTATGTGGTTTCCGGGGATCGAACCCGGGTCCTTGAGCTTGCAAAACAGGTGCCGGAACCACTGAGCTAACTCCCCGGCCCCTGAAAGATGAATCTTATTTGAGGAGTTAATGCCACATTTTTCCAGTGCCTCAAGAATGAAAGAGAGCCACTTTGCAATAACCTGAATGTGTAGGAGAAATTACTTTTGATACAAAATTAAAAAGTAGATAATCTGTATATTCACAATCTTTACTTGAAGATTTAAAAATTATTGGTACTGGTTTGTTTGAAAGTATTTCACATTTGATTTCTGCTTCTTATCTCCTTTTAACATCCTGTGTCAGACTTCTCAGGCTCTGTTACAGGGCAATCAAACCTTTTGCAATAACAGCCCCACGTGGATCCTTATCACATGCTTGGGAGCCTATTTTGTTTTAAATTTCTTTCTGATACTCAAAGGGCCCAGTGTCTCAGATCACCCTTTCCCAGGTTTCCTCCATAACAACTGATATGGATAGGATGTTTTTAAGACCACATGAACTGGAATTGCAATCAGTACCAAATTAGGTGCTTATTTTGTTTTTTAAAGATAGCTGCTGATGTAAGCGTTCTTTTTTCCAACTATATAACTCGATTTCCATAACTCTCTGAAATAGCATACCTTACCCACTTTGCTTCCCTTGCTAGCAAATTAACTTTGATTCATGTCCAATGTGGACTTGTGAAGGTGAAGGGGAAAGCATTTCTGTCATAGACTTTGTGGCACTGTCATGGCAGTAGAAGTGATGTTCCTGTAATTGCAAGATAAGAACACAGGATGTCCAAATTTTAAATAATTTAATCTTTCAACCAAAGGTTTCTTTTTTCTTTCCTCTTCCTTTTTTTAAAGGATGAGGTCTCTTTATGGAACCCATAAACTTCTCTTGTGAGTGCTGGGATTGCAGGCATGCACCATCACGTCCAACTGCGTTGTTTTAAATTAGTTTTAATAGTCTTTGAGGAAATGATTCATCCATTCATTCAAAAGAAAAGTATCTATTTTATACATTAAGGAAACATCATTGAACAAGAGAGAAAAATCTGATCTCTCTCATGGAGTTTATCTCAGTAGAAGATAGATAATAAGAAAAAAATAAGTTGTTATGTTAGAAGGCCTCATTGCTATGAAAAAATCTGAGGCAAAGGTGGGAGGAGGCTAGTAGAGAGTGACATTTTAAACGGGATGGTTGGGGTAGGTTTCCTGCAGGTATTTGGTGACAAGATCTTCCAGGGAGGGCAAAGGCACCAGAGTGGGAGGGTGCTGTGTTGCTACAGGAACAGGAGCAGGCCTGGCCCACTGGAACAAGTTTAAGAGAACTGAGGTCAGAGAGGTGAAGTGTAGGGAAGGAGTTGGGAAGCCAGCCACTGTAGGATTTTTAGGTGGAAGGAGAGATTCTGACTGAGGAAACTGGAAAGCCAGAGAAGAGCCAGCAATTTGCCTTTGTGCCTAGGATAAAAGCACATGTGGGTCGGATCATACGTGGGTTCCCACCACATGTTGTGCCCACATTTAATTTACCTGCTTAAAATAAGTAAAAATATCTTTTGGAAAGGGAAAAAGATGTAGAAAATAAAACTGAATATTCAGGCCAGACACCTGAATTAGTTTCAGTAGTTCACTAGTTGGTAATTTAAATAATTAATAAACCTCTTTCTCCGTTTTCTTATTTACAGATTGAAACAGTATCTTTTTCCAGGTCCCTTCTTGTCTCTAGTGTCTCTTGGGTTCCTTTAATGCCTCGGTCCAGGTTGTATTTTCCAACCCTATTTCCTATTTATGGCCTGATCTTTCAATACTAGTAATATATATTACTGCAATACAGAGGTGAAAGCTTTGCTGTTTCTGCAGAATGGAAATTCTATACAAAACAGATTCCAACAACAAAAACTACTTGGCTACATTTACCTGAGGGGAGCAAAAGGCAAATTTTATTTTTTAATTTTGGCAGAACTGCTTAAATGAACCATTTTGTGTTCTTGATGGGGACGTACAAAATAGATAATACAGGTTTGTAATTCTTTGCTCTGTTTTGAGATTTTAAAAGTAACTAAGTAAATTACACTCAGCAGCAGACCAGTGGTTTTGTGGAAGGAAAGAGATTGCAGTGAAGGGAAAGAAGGAACTGTAGTTTTTCAAACTCTCCAGTCGAACACCTGTCGTAGAAGAACGGAAATGGTGTGTCTCAGGAGCTTCCAGGCACTTAGAGTTCCAGGTCGATCCCAGGTAAGGTGGAGCTATTTACAAAACCCGTTGCAATTTGCTCACTGTGATACACAAACACATCACAAATAAAACCTTCAGAGACTGCAGTTACGAAGCAACGCCTGCACTGATTTACTTTAAAGGGCTCTTATGTGTAGAAAAACGTAACCCTCATGATTATTCCTGTGCAGGTGCTGGTGAATCAATCGCCTCATCTGCAGCGGTCCGCACACGCAGGACCAGGGTGAAGCCGATACGCCCGTATCACATCTACAACCTGTCGCGCGCCCCTGCCGAGAACTCACTGAGGACGGGGACAGACAAAGGAAAGTTTCTGTCGAAGTTTCGGACAGAGGACTGCGCGGGGAACACTTCCAGATCACCCTGGAGCCCGGGCGGTGAAGGAGCCGACCACACCCTTGAGCTCTTTGGTGCCGCGGGGTTGAGGCGACGCGAGATGGAAGTTTTCCCCATTGGAAGTCTGCCTTCTCGATCCCGAGAAGCCTGCGGTCCGCAGCGACACCAGTCCAAGTCTCGGCCTCAACTAGCATCGCTCCTCTTAAGGACAGGCCAAGCCCGGCGCGTGGAGAAGGACGAGGGGCCTCGGTGGCACCGCGCGCCGGACTCCGCCGGACACCGACGCCCTGGGCTCTCGCCACTCCTGGCTGGCCCGAACCGGGCCCGGCGCCCAGTCCCGGGGCCCTCGGCCCCGGCGCCTAGTGGGCGGGCCAGCGCCCGCCTTCGCGTCTCCGCGCGCCGGCGCTATGGAGACTGTCACGAGACGCCGGCGGCTCCTGCGCCGGCCAATGGGAGCGCACGTCGCGGGGAGACGCGGACGTCGCTCTTCCAAGATGGCGGCGCGGCCGTCGCGAGCAGCCGGGCCGGGGGGAAGCCAGCGAAGCCGAGTAAAGCCGCCGCCCGGGAGGAGACTGAAGGAGCAGTTGCCGCCGTTGGCGGCGGCCCGGGCAGTTTTCGCTGCTGCTTCGGCTGTTGCCATGCGGCGAGGGTAGGGAGGACCTCACTTCCCCGAGGTGTAATAATGTTAACAGAGGTAAGCGGCGACGGCGGCCAGTGTTTACCTGTGAAATGGGAAGGGGGCCGGCGCCAGCCTGTCAGAGACCCCTATCTCTCGGGCCAGTGGGCTCGACCCTCCGCCGCGGCTTTCAGGGCCGAGGACCTGCAGGGATCCTACAAGTGCCCCAGAGTAGGAGCCGTGCTGACTCAACAGAGTCCCACCACCTCCGGCTCCCGTGCCTCGCCTTTCGGCACTTGCCAGTCGCCCCCGGCGCCGGGCTCCCGCCTCCCGGCGACGCCTTCCAACTCGTCGCCCCTTCCGGTGTCCCCTTACACTGTGCTGCCAGCGCTGCTCCGCCGCTTCGCTGCCCATTGCTGCACCCCTGCGGTCTGCCCGAGGTCTCACTTCGCGAGCTCCAGGGCCCTGCCCCTCCAGGCTCGGTCAGCATCCAGGGTTTATCCCTCGGCCAGACTGGTTTGTTTTCCATTCCCTCCTTTGCTTCTTAGAGTGGACCTTTTTCCTGGAGCTTCACTTGCATAGGTCGGCGTCCCCCCTCCCCCACGTTCTGTCGTCTTTCGTTTAAATGGTCGTGATCACAAAGTTTAGTTTAACATCCACCTTCTTGATTTGCGTGTGGCCCCTTTGCTGCCTCCGGAACAGTTTCTCCTTGGACCTCAAATGGAAGTAGGGCAACAATGACGAGCCAATCAGTTTCTCTTTTCTAGTGTGTACTGTCCATTGCAAAAAGCAGACTTTTTGAAGAAGTAATTTGCCTTAGCTGTACTCTCAGGGGAAGAACTAAATTGCTGTAACTGAGTACTTGGCCGAAAGTTAGCACAGTTACGTATAGTGTTATATGCAGGTATGAGCATCGTAGAACGTGATACTAAAGCTTGTGGGTTTGGTAAAATATTCTCTTAGAAGAAGAAGATCTCGAGATCAGGGACTGATTTGTAGGAAACAGTTTTAATAAGGAGTCTGAAGTAGTCCTACATGTACCGAAAAGGAAATAAAAGTATTTGTACATGAGTGAGGTTTTTTTTGTGTGTGTATAAATTGTTGGCAAATTACTTATCTTTTTGAGTCCTTGGAACTGAACTGTGAGAAACGTCACACGTTGGTGTAGAGTCTGGCATAAGATCTGTTCAGTTTGGTGGTCGATTGTAATTCTGATTACTTAATGGGAGTAATTAGAAGTTTATTTTATATTTCCGGATTTTACAGACGTCATTCCTAGGGTTAATTTCATTGTCAGAGACTATTAAGTTTCTGTTGGTCAGTAGTATTAGTAGTTCAAAAAACATTTAGCAGAAGTTCTAGTTTTATCGTAAGTGTGACATTTGGATGAGAATACTCTGTTGTTGGTGATGTCGCTATACTATTTTATAAGATGATCTTTTGATAAAACGGCTTAAGATTCAAGGAGTATTAATGCTTTCATATGAAAGTAGTAACTGTCCAGGTGTTTGAGCTTCAATATAATTTTGTGTTTAAGTGAAATATTTTACACATGAGTGGATGATGATAGTAAGTAGACTGCACTTTAGTGCTTTGTGTGTGTACTTTGTAGACGTTTGTAACTGGTAGAACCAACATTGCTTCCTTGGTGGTTTGCCATTCTGTTAACCGTGCCTGCTACAAAGAAAGACATAGATTAAATTATACTTGGGTTATCATCTGTGGTTTCCAGTAGTTATTTTATTGATTAAATTGAAGCCTCAGGACTTGTCCAAGGTCAATCATTAATAACATAGTTGAAACTGGAATCTCATCCCCGGATTGTCAGTACTGAAGACTGATAATTTTTCTTAGCTTCCTTGCAATTATTAGTATTTGCTTCTCTTGATAGATTTTAAAACATGCAACCTTCTGAGAGATTGTCAGTACTTGAAAAAAAACTTTTTGCTTAACCTTATCCTTTTCAATAAGGGTTCTAAGCCGTGTAACACAGGCCTGAAATATTTTAGATAAAATTTAGGTAAAAAATTTAGATGAAAATATACTTATAAAAATTTGTAGTGCGATACTTTTTTATGAGATGTGATTTCATTTGCAAGGTACTCTTTGAAAGATGGTCTTGTCTTTCTGTTAGTCATGTTCAGCAAACATTTTTTGTGCTCACATTTTGCTTAGGTAAGCACTTTTTCCTTCTGTCTTTGACTCTATTAGGAGTTTCTCCTGTAACGTTTGGCAAAAACTTTGTCACAGTGCATTACATCTGCACATCTGCACTCTGGAGGTGAGAAACAGAAAAAAAATAAAGTGACTTGTTTAAAACCATGTAACAGGTATTAGAGCCACCTCTTATTCAGAATTAAGTACTGTTATTATTATTATTTTTTAAATGGCTCAGTTTTTTTGTAGCCAACACTAGTATACCATTTTGGTGTTTGTTTTTAACCAAATGGGCATACTACGTACATAGATAGAGAATGATAACAACAATGATAAATATTCATGTGAAACTTTAGTTTTACACGGGTCAAAATGGATCTTTATTAAAATTTTTTCAGAAATGATCAACCATACCACTTATCTATTAAAGTTAAGCAAAAGGAAAAAAATTACTCAATTGAGTAAGCTAATAGGTACATTGAACTTTGAAACCTAAAAGAGGTTTGGATTAGTGTAAATCAAACACAGGCTCAGTTATACATTTCACATTGCTAACTTCTTGATTTCAATTTGCACTATTACAAATACAAGTGAGTTATTTACAGTGCTTGCCAGAATGTACTTCTATATATTTTTTCCATGTTTATAGAAGAGTATTATATACATCTAGCGAAAGTGTACAGACACACGCACGCGCGCACACACGCGCGCGCGCACACACACACACACATTTTGCTTAGGTAAGCACTTTTTCTTTCATCTATTAGGAGTTTCTCTTATAACGTTTGGCAAAAACTTTGTCACAGTGCATTCAAGAATACTTAACTTTCTACTCCTTCCCCCAGATCAGCTTTTTTTGTCAAAGTTAGGGGCCCAGGTTATTTGTTTACCTAAGAATTTGTTTGAATTAGTTTGAATTCTCACAGCATTGGAATGTAATGAATATTTATTAGTGAATTTTCATCAACCAACTTCTAATGTTTCTTAACATTTCAAAAGCTATTAGGTTTATGAATTTGAGAATTTATTGTGAACTAAAGGTATAGAAGATGGGAAAGGTACTGAATTGATTCTAGTGCTGTAGCATGCTCTGGAAGATCTTAGATAAAAAACAGTTAGCTTTTTGTCACCGGTTCTGTGCTCTTAAAAGTACTGGATAAAAAATGTGATTGTGAATTTGCGGGCATTAAGTGAATGTTACATATAAAGTTTTTATTTATGTTTAATTATTTCTATTCAGATTTGTTGATTTTTAGACATTAATACTAATGATTAGTTTTGAGGTTATCAGATATGAAACAGGTGGAGAAAAGAATATGCTGCAGACCTTTAATAATCCCAGGTATTTAAAAATGGCTTTATAAAGGGGGTCGGTAGTGTCAGTCTGGTTGGCAAATATAAGTGCAGCATTGCGTAGCATCTTTTGAATCGTGAAGATGAGTATTGTTATTTGCCAACAATTAAAACACTTTGTATGAATATTTTATTACACTGATGACCATATTTGTATGCATTTATGAGGTATAAAGTGTTGTTTTTAAAAATGTACAGTGTGGAAGAAATATTTTAAGTTAAGCTAACATATCCATCACCTCATTTTTTATGGCAAAAGTTTGAAATTTATTCTTAGCTATTTAAAAATATATATAGTATATTATTTTAAAGTCACTTTGGTCAGTTGTTCTCAAAATTTTCTTCTTAATTGAAACTATAATTTTTTTTTGAGACAGGGTTTCACTTTGTAGTTTAGGCCGGCCTTGAGCTCACTATGTAGCCCAGACCAGCCTCAAACTCACAGCAGTCATCCTGCCTCTGCCTCCTGAGTGCTAGGATTACAGGTGTGAAGCACCACACCTGGCACTGTGGTAATGTGGTACCTACCAGGAATTGAACTCGAGACCTTACGCTTGCCAGGCAGATGCCAGAACCACTGAGCTAAATCCCTCACCCAAAACCTTATAATTTTGACCAGTAATTCCCCATCTTACCTTCCTAACAGCCATTCTTCTCTACATCTGTGAGTTCAGTGTTTTGGAATTTACATGTGACATAATGTAGTCTTTACCTTTCTTTCCTTGTCTTACTTTACAAAGCATAATGTCCTCTGTGTTCCTTCGTGTTGTAGCAAATGTTCTGTAATTGTTCATCTTTCGATGGATGTTTAGGTTGATTCGTGTCTTGGATATGATGTATAGTACTGCAGTGCACACAGGAAGGTAGTTCTCATTTGATATATTTAGTTCAAGTCTTTGGACATATGTTCTGGGATTGCTAGATCATGTGGTAGTTTTGTTTTTAATTTTTTGAGCAACTTAACATGTCATTTTCTATTACTACGAATAATGTACACAAGAATTCCTTTTTTTCCCCCGCAAGTATTATTCTTTCATCTTCTTGGAAATAGCCGCCCTAACAGGTATCATGTGACATTTCATTATGGTACTTATTTGCATTTTCCTAATAGTGAACAGTTTCCCATTTACATATAGATCTTAAGTCATCTTCTTTTAACTATATATGTCATTTCTAGTTTATGAAATAAACTAGAGAATTCTCTTACAGAGTAAAACAGGAGGAAAAAGGGTATGAGAAGGTTTTTGAAGGTTTTTGAAATTGATTGTTTCCGGTGAAATCAGGTAAGCTTCCTTAACTAAGCAGTGATGAAAAAGCAGGGAGCTTCGGCTTCTGGAAAGGATAGAAAATAGGTTCTGTCCTGAGAGTTTCCAGTGCTAGCCACCAACTAGCCATTTGATGGTGAAGCTAAGTGCTACTTTATAGCTTCCGGGCAAAGTTCTCAGATTATGGCTTTTGAAATTGTATTTTGAAACTTGATGATTTCACAGACCATGAAGTTGCTTTCTCATTTGGCAGTAATATAAAATTCAGTTTCTATTTTGGAGTCAGGTTTAATTTTTATAATGCATTGTCTCAAATATTTGGAGGGAGAGGAACTTTAAAGCAAGTGGACAGCTTTTAAATTGTAAGTGATTGAAACTGACTGAATAGGCTGGAATTGTAGAGATGCACGCTTAAGCCCATGAACACATTATGGTAGTGAGGCAACGCACAGACTAAACAGTATGTTAAACATTATGAGGGACAAGTCATGACTTTGCCATTTTTTTTTTTCCAGACAAGGTCTTACTTTGTAGTTCAGGCTGGCCCTGATTTAGCCTCGAACTCAGCAATCCTCCTGCCTCTGCTTCCCTAGTGGGATTACAGGCGTGAGCCACCATGCCCGGCACTGTGGTGTGTGGTGTAGATGGCTGGTGGGCATGAGTCTCCTCGCCCAGCATTGTATGTGGTTAACTGGATCCAACCCAGGCTGCAAGACAGGTGCTGGAACCACTGAGCTAAATTCCCGGCACCACCATTTTTTAAAATATGGGATATTGGGAAAGTTTCCTGAACTCTTTAAACATTAGTTAACTTTCTGTGTAAAATTGGGATAATAGTACCTTCCTGGCTAATATCACAGTGTTATAAAGATCAAATAAGGTAGTGAGAGTATGTTACTTTGTAAATTGTCAGTCATACAGATATCAGTAGTTAATACGTTAGTCTTTTTTTCTTTGTTTTCCTTGTATTAATATGAATTCTACTGTTTTTCTCCATTTAGATTTATTGTTCTCTAGCTTCTTGGTGTGTGATTCTTTGGCTGTGGATCTAATTCAGGAAAGGCAGGGAATTGACAGAGTGAAAGAAGAATAGACCGAGAGCAGGTATTGGACCTTAACAAATGAGAGTAGAAAAAAAATTATTTTTGTGGTATAGGAGATTAAACTTAGAGTCTTCACACTGAGCTATATCGCCAACCTTTTTATTTATTTTAATTTTTAAAATTCTTAGAGATGTTTCAGTCAGGGTGTGACTGAGTTTCTAAGTTGCCCAGAGTGTCCAGATTGGTTTTAAGTTTGTGGTCCTTTTCCTCAGCTTCCCACAGGGCTATGATTAGAAGCATGTACCAATTCGCCTGCCTCTTTATTTTTATTATTATTTTTTCAAATAGGATTTTATTAAGTTGCCTAGCTTGTGGTTGAACTTGGCAACCCTGCTGCCACAGTTTCCCAGAGTGCTGGAGTTTCTTAAAGAGAAGTTCCCCAAAATTTTTGAAAAAAAATGCCTTCTTTTTGAGGATGAGCAGTCATTTTTGTGTACCTATTTTGAAATGTTTGTTGGAAATCTTTAATTATTTTCTAATTAGCCTTGGTAAATTAAAAGGAAAGCTGTTTAGAATGATATTGTAAGGTTTTGATTGTAAATTGTACTGGAGATTGATTTTTATGAATTGATTTGTTCAGAAAACATAATCCACCTACTTTGTGTTAGGCACATGCTAATGAGTTCTGGTGTGGTTGGTGAGTCAGACTGGAAACCTGCCCTCAGAAATCTTGCTTTCTGGTCTGAGTTCTGTGTCTCTTTGGATATCACAGCTGATACTTTGAAGTGTTTTTTCCTTCCCTTTGAGCAGGCTAGAACAGACAATATGATTGAGAGATAAAAAATTAAGAGCAAAAAGGATTAGAGACTGTGATTAAAAGGTAAGTATGACTTGAATCAGCTTTACAACTCTAGCTAAAACTGCCACTGCCCTTTGGATTGACTGCTCTAAAATGAGCTTCTTGGAATTGAGGAGTCCACCCATCTCTCCAATTCCTATTTGCTTCAGGATAATTTGTAGTAAGGGTACGTGTGTGTGTGTGTGTATGTGTGTGTGTGTGTGTATGTGTGTGTGTGTAGTACACTGAAGAAAAATAAAAATCCTGTGAATCTTTATTTAACCCTATTTATTTTATGGGTCATTGAGGGCTTCAATCATGCTAGGCAACTAGTCTTCTACTGAGCTACTTCCCCAACTCCTCTGAATCTGATTTTTTCTTTTCTGAAACACTGTGATATGAGTCTCCCTAGATTTGTTGTATTGTTTAGCTTTCCCATTGCTGGACAAAATATGTGGCATAGGCCACTTGAAGAAGGAGAGGTTTATTTGGCTCATGGATTCCAGATTACATCCATAGTAGGCTGCTTCAAGATTGGAACATGATGTCAGAGCACAAGGACAGGGCTAGAGAGAAGGGGTCAGGGACTATTCCAAAGTCATGTCTCTGTGACTCACCCACCTACACCGGAAACGTGCTTTACTGTCCTCCTGAATGGCTGTCAAGCCAATGAAGTTGACAATCCAGTTGTAGCTGTCAAATGGTTTAACACATTTTACTGGATGGCTGCCAAATTCCTGAATGAAAGTATGAATTGTTCCCCTGCTCCCACCTCCATGTTATGTATTTATTTGCTTATTTTGTGATTTTCCTACTAGATTGCTCCTGACGTTAAAGTTGAAGTTGTAGCCACATCTTGGAGCATGACTCTTAGTAGGTCTCACTAAGTACCTGTTGAATTTATGAATGTAATTCCCTCAAGAAAAGTTCAGGTAAATGTGAAAAATTACTAAATTAAATTGTCTATGATAAATTTAAACTATCACACAATAACAAATACAGAATTGACTATTATTTGTTTCCATTAGACTTTTTATATAGTAAGGGCATGGCGATTGAGTGCTGTGTTTGAGATCAGTAGGACAAAAATAAAAACAAAACTTGAGAGGTTTTAGTTAGTACTTTAGTTGTGTAAAATTTTTCTTATAGGGAAAAGTCTGATTAAGGTGTTATTTTGATATAAACAGGTATAAATGCAAGGAATTAGATTTTTGTTTTGTATCTTTTATTACTTGATATTTATTATGATATCATGAGTACCTAATCCATGAAATTTTATTCCTGACCTAGATATACTTAAAGCTTTTTGTAGTATTACTGTAATGTGAATTTTAAAGGAACTTTGTTGAGTGTTTTGGCTTGTATCTTTCTTATTAGCTTGAGATTTCACAAATACATATTAGAAGTTCGATCATGGATTTCAGAATTGGAAAATATAGGGACCCAGTTACTCCCCTAGCCTCTTGACTAAAATGCCTTTTAGTGTCACTGTTATGGTAATGTCATTTTGTCCACTTGTAAGCCTTTTGTATACTAAAGCAATATATACCAGTGAAGTTCAGTAAAATAATGTTACTCTGTCCAGTCTATACACTAGTATAATCGATGTGATAAACTTGTAATGTTACTGAGTGGCTCATACATAACAACTAGGATAATTCACATTGTTGACTTAATGCACCGTTTCTCTAATTTCTTGAGAGACCTTCTTTCCTTATGTGCCTGAGAAAATTCTCAGGTGAATCCTGCTTTGCTTTTGACCCTAGCTCTGCATTATTGAGGAGTTCTTGGGTGTTGCTGTGTTTTATCCTGAATTGGTTTTGCCCCTGAGATCCTGGGACTATTTTTAACCTGCTTGTGGTTTGGCACAGGATAGATATGTAGTTCTTTGTATTGTCACTTATTTTCAGGCTAGAGTTGTGTGATAGCATGCGTCTGTAGAAAATATAGAGGCTTGGAAATGGTTAGAAGTAGCACTGTTTCAGTGGAATAGTTAAATATAAAATGAAACTTCACATCTTCGTTACATAATTTTTAGGTACCTGATGATATTATGTGAATTATCCACAAGCCATAGTGTTTACTTTGCAAATTGTTTTTGATTTCCTCCTCCTGAGTGTGATGACTTTTCATAGTTTTTCTCAGCTCAGAAATACCATTGGTGTTAAATCAGACTGCAGTGTTAATATAACTGGCTACTTTTGTATGTGAACTTTTCCTTCTGCAGTACTAAGTGTCCAACACTTGATACGGTTGTAACTGGGTGTAGTAGTGTACTCTTATGATCCCAGCACTTGGAGATTGAGTAAAAACGATTATGAAGTTTGAGGCCAGTCTGGCATACATGATGAGTTCAAGGCCAGTCTCAGCTATATAAAAAGATCTTGTCTCAAATAAAACACAAAACAAAGATGAAAAAAAAAAAAAACAACCCCAAAACAAATCCTGTTGAATTCCTAGTGGAACAGGCAAATGAAGTAGCTTACAGGGAGATTGGAGAACACTTAAAATATAGAATTCAGCAAAGATTAAAAAAAAAAAATAAATAAACTCCAGGCTGGGGATATAGCTCAGTGGTTCCAGCGCCTGTGTTGCAAGCTCAGGGACCCGGGTTCTATCCCTGGTAACCACATAATAATACTGAACGTGGAGACTCACCCCAGCAGCAACCAGTACCACATGCCACAGTGCCGGGTGTGATGGCTCACGCCTGTAATCCCAGCACTCAGGAGGCAGAGGCAGGAGGATTGCTGTGATGTGAGTTGGAGACTGAGCTCAGGGCCAGCCTGAACTATAAAGCAAGACACTGTCTCAAAAAAACAAAAAAACAATAAACTTTATAAATAATGAGTATTGGTAAATAAAGGCTTTAGGAAAACCAGTAAGCTTTGAGAATATGTTTTATCAACAACAAAAAAAAACTTTTGGAAGTTAATGTCTCACAACTCAGAATATGCCTTTAAGTAATAGGAAATAATGGAAAGTTTGTATGACTGAAATTATCTTTGTATTGGGGCTCAAAGTATTAATCATCTTTTTCCATCACAAATTAGATACTCTCAACTTTTGAAGAAATGTGTATACTTCTGTTTAAGAGTGATGGGTGGTGTTAGATTACTTGGATTTGAATCTAAATTTTATTACTTCCATACAAGTTGACCTTGGAAATTCTGAGCTTCAGTTTTCTCATCTATATGACTTATAAATTAATGCTGTTTTTCCTATTGGGTTTTAATGACCATTAGGATAAGCAATACATGTTAAGCACTGCGCAGTATTTCCCACAGCATTCAGTAAATACTAGATTTTATTCTTTCCTCTAATATAAATAGCAGGGAGTTTATTTTCAGAACTACCATTTAATGTTTGAAGTTGTTTTTTTATATTCTGTCTTTGTTTCATTGAGGAAGTTTTACAGTTTTGAACAAAGGAATCCTTTTTGGCCCAGGTGATCTAATTGTTTCTTTACTTTCTCAGTTTTTCTAACTTTCTGATTTGTGTATTTCCAAAGTGAATACTAAGAACAGGGTTTAGAATGAGTATCAGGCAGAAATCAAGAGGAAGGACATTTGTGTAATATGAATTGGTCATAATCAGAAATTTTGATTAGCCATCATGTTTTCTGTGGCCACTGAATCTTGTAGGGTAGATAAAACAGAAAAATTATAGTATACTCCATTCTTACATTTTTAAAATGCTGTTACATAATGATGACATTAAAAAGTACCAGTTCTTGGCATTTTGATAAAAGGTTTTATAAAATAGTTTTATTGATATAAAAGTCTCAGGAAAATTAACTAGAGATTATTTTATGATTTGTTAAGTTCTAAGATACTGTTTTATAGGGAACAGAAATGAGAATATTAAAAAATTTTTTCCCAGTATATACTTGATTTGTTGGTTATTAATAATAGTATTTGGTAGGTTAAAAAATGATTTAGGGCAAGGTTATTGCAAATTAAACATGTACTTAAGTAAAGCAAAATTATTGGTGTTTAAGGATATAAACAATCTCAGTCTCTTTATGTAACAATTACTTACACACTATTATACTCAAGGAGTAGAATATTCCAGTTACTATACCATTTTAGTTAGCCAGAAATCATGCCATCAAGGATCTTTGTAGCTATGTCTGTCTCTATTTTCCTTTTTATGTTTAGTTTTTTCCTTGTTACTGTTGTTTTCTGGATATATTGATCCCTCTACTTGCTCGCTTTTGTCTTTTCTGTGTATAAAAAGCTTAGAGTATTTTCCTCCAATTGTTACTTCTTCTTCCCCTTCTCACATAAATTATAAAGGCTATAATCAAGAATGTCTTATTTCTTACATTGCAGTTCATTTAAAGACTAAAAATAGTTTGTTAATTTACCAGGTGAATAAATAGAATAGTTTATATTTTTTCTTAAACAATTCAGCCCCGTATAGGTACTTTTCTTGCATCCATCTTGCCTGACTTTGTTTTAAGACTCATAATCTTTTAATTAAATGAACACCAATGAGCTTAGTAGTATCTTATACTTTCAGTAGTATATGAAAGTATAAGATACTACTTATATGTTAGTAGTATCTTATACTTTCAGACTTAGGATCATTGATCGAATATTGACTGTTAATGTGTGGCCCTCAGGATAGTGAAGGAAAGTTTTCTGAATCTGTGTGAACTCTAGATTATATACTCTTAAGTTATTTTAATACAAAATCTGTATCACATCTTGAGGGGTTTAAGATAGCACGGTCAGATGGTTTCTAGTTTTTCTGATAATTGAGTTTTTTGTCTTGTCATAAAATTTTGATTGATTATTCATATATTTTGAGGAGAATTTTGCCTATCCTCTAAAAAGAAAAAAGAAAAGGAAAAAATTGTTAGTCACTGTAAAGTAGTAGTTCACGTTTTAAATCACATTCAGTTCGTGCTGAACTTCTGTGACTCACCTATTACTTATGTACTAATTAACTTATGCCATAGAGTTATCAGAATTAGTTATATTTGAGTCAGTTAGTGAAGATCCTGGCCAATACTAAGCACTTAGTGAATGACTATTCATATTGTCTTTGAATCACCCCTTTTTCTAAAAAAGAAATGAAAGGTTAAGGGATTGGTAACATTTCAGTATTACGCTGTAGATTAAGGATCTAACTTTTGCTACTATGGTAGGCTGGTGTTATTTTGAATTCTCCCTGGAATTATACATTATTAGGAAGACTAGAAGTTATCAGCTGTAAATATTGGGAGTACTAGTCTTATATTACAGTCCTAAGTGAATGAGGAATAAAAAGCTAATTTTTGAATGTGACCTGTTTTGTTTTTAGGTCAGTGAACTGCTGTGATGTGATGTGTTTAGAACACTTGTGAATGGAAATCTACTATTGTACAAACTGAATGTATTCTTTAATTGTGAAACTAAAGACACGTAAAATGAGTTTCTATGTAACTGAGCTTAATTTTTAAGTATGAGAAAATAGAGAATGACTTTAATCTTGGGGAATTTGTAATGTATAGAGTGGGTAGGTAGTAAGTAGATAGATTGTTAGATTAGAAATGCCTACTGTATTATGTCAAAGTAATACATTTTACTTTAATGTCACAGTCAGGAATCTAAAGAGAACTAGGTAATGTGGAATCAAATTATTGAGACACCTAGACATTAAGATTTTAATTTCCTTTTTGATGCTTTCTTTCTTGCTTTGAAAGTGTCATACTGTAATGCCCCATTTCCTCATGAGAACATTTCTACAGTTAATTAAAAAAACCAATAAATCAAGACTTTATTCCTCTGAAATTTAAAATAAATGTTTAGATATAATTAAATTTAAATTGAATGTTTTATAAGATACAATTTTTTTCTGATTTTTCACATATTTTGGCTTTTTAGGTAGAGAATTGTAACTTAGAGGTCATACCATTTTAGTGGAAAAACTTATTTCTGTTTAAGCTTTGAGTACATTATAGAGAGGTTTTGTTTCTTTATGTAGGCATTCACAGCTAATTTTTCCATAATACATGTACACACTTTCAAAAGAAGTGGGCCCACGTGTACATATCACCAATTAGCTAAAGATTCTTTGTTTAGTTTAGAAAGAAATCACGTGTTGGCAAAGCATAGCTACTTTGATGTTAGTAGGTACAGGCCTTCTGTTTCAGTGACTCTAGTCCTCAGTGTTACAGCTCAACTTGTAGTGCCAATACATCTTAGCCCTTTAAATGTTAGAGCTCTGAGTGTCATAGGTCTCCCTGTCACAGCTCTTTAGGGTGTCTAGACACCCATATCAGCTCTTGGTAAAATGAAGGGCTTGTTGCCTCGTGGGCAGCTGTCCAGAGCTCTTCCAGCAGCTTCTGCCTCATCAGTGGGGCTCATTTGCTGGTTACCTAAGGTGACTGCCGGTCTGCAGATTTCTGTAGATCTTAGTCTCTGCTCATCTCCGTGGCTCTTGCCTCTGTTGCTGTGCCACTCTCTGGTTTAGGCCTAATGACTCCTGGTACTGTGGGTGCTCCTCATGCAGCTTGCTTTCTCCGTCCAAGGTAAGAATCACAAATAAGCAGTGTGACCACCAGACGGAGGCAGTTGGAAGATGGCACTATACTGAGAACAGCGAGGGAGTGCTGCATCTGTGAAGGAGGAGCAAGTCTGTGCATGCTGTTTCTTGCATTTTGGGAACTTCTGAATTAGTGGCAGAGGGCAGTGGGATCTTCTGGAAGTTTCAGCACAGTTACCCGAAGGGGCTTAGTGTTGGTCTGTGTTTTTAAGTCTGCTATGGCCAAGACAGATTATCTCTCACAGAGCATCTACGACAGCTTCAGCTGGCCAGCAGGAGAGAACTGGCTATGTGATCGACAACTCCCATTTGTCTGCTTAAATGGTGGGACTGAAATTATGACTGGCAGCTCTTTGGAGGAGGCTCCCAGAGGATTAGCTATAGTGATCCTGGCTCGTTGGGATTTGGGAATTCCAGGGACATCAGAAATGACCCTGGGTCTCTTCCTTATGACTTCTCTGTTGCTGTGGTCCTCTGCTACCACAGAGAGGTGTCGTGACTGCTGGTTAACTGTGGCTTCCGTGAGGACTGCAGGAACAAATTGCTGTGGAATGTGGCTACTGAGGCAACCACAGAAGTGGTGGGAAGATGCCGGAACAGTTGTTACAGTCCTTTTCAGGGATGCAGGGAGGGGCATGATGGCCAGCAGTCACCTCCTGCCCTCTCCGGTTGTCACAGCAGAAGGGGAGATGTTGGCCCTGTGTTTTCCTGCCCTGTACACAAATAAGTTGTGACCACCTGTCTTTACTTAAAATAGCTTAGACTTAAGAATAATTTTCTTATCAATAGTTGTATAAAATTTAAAAATAGATTAATATCATTACAAGAAAACTGTCATGTGATTTTGCAGATATTTAGAGAAGCTAATTATTAAGAAATACATTACTGTAACTTAACATTATTAATTGATTAATTGAGAAAAAACTAGAGTATTGGGGCCGGGGAGTTAGCTCAGTGGTTCCGGCGCCTGTCTTACAAGCGCAAGGGCCTGGGTTCAATTCCCCGGTAACTACATACTATACTGGGTGTGGAGACCCACACCCAGCAGCAACCAGTACCACATACCACAGTGCCGGGCATGGTGGCTCATGCCTGTAATCCCAGCACTTGGGAGGCAGAGGCAGGAGGATTGCTGTGATGTGAGTTTGAGGCTGAGCTCAGGGCCAGCCTAAACCACAAAGCAAGACCCTGTCTCAA
Organism: Petromus typicus; assembly: GCA_004026965.1. NCBI lineage: Eukaryota > Metazoa > Chordata > Mammalia > Rodentia > Petromuridae > Petromus > Petromus typicus. The sequence continues at coordinate 12,967 of PVIR01005024.1, read as the reverse complement.
AAAACCTAAAAAAAAAAAAAAAAAAAACTAGAGTATTATAATAAATGCCTAAATGTACTTAATGAAATTTTATACCTAGCTAAATATATGTATATATAAAATAAAAAGAATACTTTAAAATTGTCAGAATAGCTCTAAATAGCATATTTTATACATTTTATGTTTACCTTTTCAGAAACATCCAGCTTATAATTTAACATTTTTGCCTATTATGTAAGTAAAAAATTCCATTCTTGATTCAAAGTTTTGAACTTTGCTAATCAGGCTGATTCTTTTTCATTTGCTTGCCTTTTCTATTTTGAACTGCTGTTTCATATTGCTAGATAGGTTAATCTTTCCCCAGAGATTTTGCCTTTAAAAAGGTCTTTTTCAGGCCTAATTAATGGAGTGATTTATCATTCTTTTAGAGTTTGAAGGCTAATTTCTACATATTATTAGTATTTTTATAGGAAAACTAATAATCTTAAATAGATTTTTATAATAAAAATTTCAAAATTCAGAAACTCTGGAAAAATATTACCCAGAACTATAGTACTTCATTTTTCCAGTACTTCAGTGCAGTGCTGAAGACTTGGTGTTTACAGAGAAAAAGCATATTTAGCTCAGTTTTGGAGCTGAAAGTCCAAATTCACTGTGGTGAGGGCCACCATCTACATCACAATATGGGGCTAACTGGGTCTCTGGGAACTACATTGATCCTTTTGCAGAACAGGCCCAGAATGACCCAGGGACTCTCCAACTAAAGCCCACCTTGTAAACATCTAAACTGTATTTAACCTGCAAACAGTAGGAGGCACATAGGAGACACACGTATATAGTAACTGATTTGTCACTGTTACATTGTATTTGCTTTACTTCTACTTTCAGTTATTTTTGTTGCTATAGATCAATTAAAACAAATAGACATTTAATCAGCCCTCAAAATTACTTCATAAGTCTTCCTAAAATAAGAATTTAAAAAATATTATTACAGTATTATTACCACACCTAATAAGTATCAATAGTTCCTGATTATTCAGTACTTTATATAATGATATTTCTCTGTTTTGAACCAGTATTCTATCCAGTAATGTAATTATGACGTTGGTCCAGAATAGATAATCTCTTGTGTCTGTTCCTCTTCTTTTCCTTTCCTTTTTATTGGTATTGGGGATTGAACTCAGGACTTTGTGTTTTGAGGCAGGTGTCAGAATCACTGAGCTAACCCTGGGCCTCCTCCTTTCCTTTTTCTCTGGTACTCCTCCTCCTTTTCTTCTTTTTCCTGGTTTTGGAGGCATGTTCTGTGTATTGTAGGACATTTAGCGTCTGTGCTTAAGACCCTCACCCCAGCTTGATAGCCAGAACTCACAAATTGCCAAATGTCTGCTAAGGGGAAAATTATTTTGGCAAATAACCACAGTGCTGAAAGTAATAACACGTTTTTAAACAAGTGCTTATTTTATAATTATTTTTAATACTGTTTTATCCTCAAAGCTATTTTGTTCTCATGTTGGTCCTTTAGACTGTTTTGCGTATATATTTTTCTTCTCTGTAGTTTAGTGTTAATTTGTGGTGACATAATGAGAATACCAAGATGCCTTGAAATGGTGAACCATGGAGAAATGGGCAAAGTAGTTGGGTGTGGTGGCTCATGCTGTAATCCCAGCATTTGGGAGGAAGAATCAGGAAGATCACTGTTGAGTTTGAGGCTAGTGTGGAATCTGTAGTAAGATCAGGGCCAGCCTGAACTACAAAGTGAGATCCTGTCTCAAAAAAACTGGAAAAAAAAAAAAAAAAAAAGGAATGGGCAAATAAAGAGAAAGTATAAGAACAAGTGTTTGCCACTTTGATTGACAGCGGGAAATAGATGTAGTTAACATGAATAGTTGAGAAGACTACAGTCAGAGAATACAATACCTAATTGTCACATTTCCCTCTCATAAAACAAGGTGATGATGAGGCCTGGGTTGTGGTCTTCTAGTGTCGGAAGTGGAGTCACAGTGATTAGTGGTTGAAAGGAAATTCTTATGATTTTAAAAGTAGAGTGTTGGTTGGATTGTCTGTGTGTATGTTGAGATAACTCAAAGTGCTGTGCTTCAAAGGCAAGGGATGACGTATGCTGTGTGTCAGAGTTTTCAGTGCCTGATTAATAGTGCCTTGTGGATCAGTGGTTCTCGTATGAATGCAGGGTGGAATCACCTGGGGAACTTATAAACTACTAATGTTTTTATTTTAACTTTGCTGCATGTTGGAAATTTTGATGCATGGCTTGCATTCCAAGCCATTCTGATTTAATCTGTATGTGATTCAACCTTGGTAGTGGGATTTTAAAAGCTGTCCTGCCTTCAATAATTCTGATATGTAGTAATTATAGTACAAGAGCAGGGTTTTTGTTTCTTTGTCTTATAGAAAACTGGGACTTAGGGTTGGAATCATGGCCGGTGCCCTGATGCTGAGGTATATGATAAATGAAAGAATGGCAGTTGTGGCAGAAGCAGCTTTTACTTGAAACAAGACAGTGAAGTTGGTGGGGGATTGTTTCTTGCTGCAGTGGAACAAAATGAACCTGGAGGGAAACTTTAGGAAGACGGGAAGCAAAGGGAAGTTGGATAAAGGGGGTAGAAACCGAACACAACAGAACCGTGGTAGTGATTAGAATATTGGAGAGGACAATTCAGCTGTTTGTGGTGGCACACTGGGTCCCATGTTATTCTGAGGAATACTTCCATCAACCTTATAGTGGATGATAATCAGAAATTAGCTAAGTGTGTCTCAGGAGTCAGTTTAGGTCTTGATGGATTGAATTTCACAGGAGGGCCTAGCCTGGTATTCTGTTTGATAAGAGGTCTGTATTGAGTGTTAAGGTTCCAGAATGAGCGCCAGGCTTCTGGACTCTGGCCCCAGAGATACCCAGGTGTGGTGGTTATAGGCCAAGAGTTTGACCAGCTGAGACTCTTACACATCAAAGATTTTGTCCGATTTGCATAGCATAGTTCTTTTTACTCTAATCTAACATTGGTAAAGCTTTTAATATTTCTTTACTTTTATACTTTGCTTTCTTGGAGGAATATAAGATGTGCAGTTCTAAATTTGTGTGCAACTAATGTATTGATAGATTTTACTTACTTTAATGGTAGGAAATATTATAAACAGACTTAGTGAAAAGGGACATTCTTTAACTGTTCTTAAGACAAACTCCGTCTCTGCATTATAATTTTATTAATAAAGAAGTGAAGTGAGTTTCACCACTTCGCCTAAAGCATACACTCTGCATGGGACTGGGAATTTATAGTTATTTACTGACTTATATTTGGTGTAAGAAAAATAAATTAACTAACCTATTTTGTTAATTTTACATATAACTTCATCCTTTTGCGTTGTTAAACTTGGAGATATGAGAACATGACATAACTGTGAGCAGATTGCTTCAAATTTATTTTCTTTAGAAATTAAACCTTTAAAAAGTAATATTTGTAGGCTTTAAGAACTGCCCTACTTATGAAAGAGAACTGTGATATGAAAAGTTTGTTCATTCAAAACATTAAAAGTTTTTTTTCAATTAATTTTGGCTAGAATAAGGTAAGTAGAAATATAGTAAATTTGATAACAGCTTGTTATAGGAATAAGAAAATAATATGCTCAGTGAAAACAAGACTTTCACGTAATTACAGTATATCATGGAAAGTAGTAATTAAAACCCATGTGCTTTTACTAAGCAAAATATGTCTTGATTAAAGCTTTTCTACTTTTTAAATGAGATGATTTTGTGTTCAGTGATTTTATTTTAGATGTGTTTGAATTATGACATCCAAAATAACTTTAAGGTTGTGACACTAGATAGATTCAGACTTTGATGAAATATATGTATTTAGGCTACATCAAAAGTACACTTTTAATACCCGAGTTGTAACATATATTTTTATATTTATCTTTTATATTTGTAGACTCATATGTATGTATTAGCAAGATGAAAACTGAGGAGTAATTATGCTAAATGGTGCTTATTTTACTTTCGTTTTTATGTGGCTTTCATTGATTTACCTGGTGTTTAGGTGGCTATGAATATTACTCATTTCTCTAAAACTCAGTGGGTGTGTTAAAGAATTCTGTGCCCAGTAAGTTAATTATTATGGTCATCTTCAGATACATTTTCCAGTGTGGTCTTAGAGATGCAGACTATTTGTGGGGATGCTGTTAAGACTTTGCTTTAGGTGACAATTTCCAGGTCAAAATGACTTGTCTTGTACTATATGTTTTGTGATTTTGGTAATTCATATCAACATTTGTTATATTGAAATGTATCCAAAGTTGTTTGCTGAGGGGTATTTTGACTTTTCTTAATTTGACTTTGCTGTAGTGTATAGCCTTATAAAAACTGGTTGATGGGTTTTTCATCTTTTTGACTTACCTGATTTTTAGGTGTATTGTATCAATTTTCATCACAAGAATAGATGATTAATATTCAGTGACCTCAGTACCTCTCAAAGCCTGAAAGAGTTGATAGTGGGAAAAAAATGCCCAAAAGCACTGGCTTCCAGCTTTTCTTTTAGTATCTCTAGTTTGTGAAATTATTTTTTCATTGTAGTTATATTCTCCACTTTGTCTTTGAATATATGTAATTTGATTGCTAGATTTTGCAGTTCTACATTTTGCAGAATTGTTTTCAGTAAGCTGTCTCTTACTATACATGTCTGTTTTTTAAAGTCATTATGCAAAGAATTTATGGTAGGCGAGTGGGGATTTTGCTTACGGGTGTCACCGCCTGTCTGCTGGGCAAGCTCAAGGTCTTGAGTCCTATCCTCAGTACCAAAGGAGGGCCAAAAATTTATAGTAAACTTTCCACTAACTTCTGTGAAATGGATGCTGAGAATATTAATCATTCTCTGTCCTTCAAATAAATTCCTAGATATTAACAATCCTTAAAAGTTCAGTGTTATGGATACGGCGCACTAGTTTGTAAGAGGGACTTTGGTTATGTGCTCTTCCCAAATTGTTTTACAGATGAAGAAATAGAAGCCTGGGTTTAGACATTGTGTCTGTTAAAACTGACTTGGTACTTTTAAAAAAACTTTTAAAAACTGAGGTAACAGTGATAGAATGAAATATTTAACCATTTTGAAGTAAGTGATTCCTTAGAATTGAGTACATTCACAAAGTTGTGCAGTCATCACCACCTCTGTCTAGTTTTAAAACATTTTAATTACTCTCGAGAAATACTATATCCTTTAAACAATTTTCCCCAACCTTTAGTAACCACCATCTATGCTATGTCTCTATACATTCACTTATTTTAAATATTTCATACACTGCAGCTTCCTTATCTGTGGGGATGTATTCCAAGACTCCTGAAATCCTGGACAGTACTGAACCCTACATGAATATAGTTTTCCTCTACATACATACCTGAAATTGACTGTACATTAGATGAATTAACATTAGTGATTAAGAATAAAATAGAGCTTTATACTGTGATAAAAGTTACATTATCTCTGTCATAGTGTCTGATTGTACTGCACTCACCCTTCTTTATTGATATAGTGTGCTCTAGGTGAGGTGAAGGTGAGTGATTGATGCAGGAAATGTGACACAGTATTAGGTGCCTATGTGAGGCACAAAGGAATGCATTCATATCCTCAGCGGGATTGTATGAGATTTCATCATGCTACTCATGATGTTGCACAGTTTAAAACATACGAATTGTTTATTTTTGGCATTTCCTCCTTAATATTTTGAGTCTGAGATCAACCACAGAAAATTAAAACCACAGAAACCAAAATTATAGCTGAGGAGAACTGTAAATGGAATGACACCGTCTGTGGCATTTTGTGTTTGGCTTCTTTCACCTACGTCACACAACATTTTCAAGGCTCATCAATGTAATGTCAGTATTTTAACTCCATTTTATAGCTGAATAATGCTTCATTGTATGTAGATACCGCTGCTTCTCTGTTGATTCATTGATGGACATTTGGACTCTTTCGACCTTTTGGCTGTACTAAATAGTGCTGCTGTGAATATGTATATACATGTATTGGATTGAGTACTGGTATTCACTGTCTTTTGGGTATGTACTTTGGATTGGCTAGGCCATATGGCAATTCTGTATAACTTTTTGCAGAACCACCAGACTGCTTTATGAAAAACACCATTTTATGCATCCCTGTTAATGTTTTCCCCCCTCAACTCAATCATCCTTGCTTGAAAAAATAACATGAACTCACAAATAGATTAGTGTGGTTTTTTAAAATTTTTACTGGACACATCTTTCATATATATAGTATATATTTTTTGATTTATTCCTTTCATTCTAGGTTGAAGTTATAATTCTATATTCCATTTCCTTTATCATATTTATATTCTTAGAGCCTGTGGAAATGATTTTGGAGAGTTATGTAAATTTGGTCTATTTATTGTATAAAATAAAAGGGATGTTGAACAAATTTTTTAAAAAGCAGTATGGCAATTTTTCAGTTGTCTTGGACATTTTCAAGGAGTAATTTATAAGTTTTAATTGATTTAACCATAGGTCATACTTCTTTGTTTTCTACCTTTGCTGTAGCAGTATATTAGTGAGGTTTGGCAGTTGTTTTTGAGTGTTCTTGAACTCAAGGCCATATTATTACTATACTATGTTTATTAAAACAATTCTTTGCTTTGCGCTTGATAAATTAGTATTGTAGAAAATTTTAAATAATTGGTTCAAGGTAGGTGAAATAGTTAAATCGATGATGCTCATTTTGACTTACTTTGGACTGTCACCAGTATGGAAGCCATTGTATGTAGATATCACAGCAATATTTCATTATTTATTTGAATTTACTCATAAAGTGGTCATAACTAAATTATATATTTGCCAGGGAAAAATGTGTAAGTCCTTAAGAAGAGCAAGGAGATTTAAGTAGGTCTTCTAGAATAAATGTTAGCATATTTTCTTATTAAGCAACATCAGGTTGAATGTGATTTTGGTCTTAATTGACAAGGGCTTGATACCTGATTAATGGTAGGTAACATTTAGTAGAGTTGTGACAAAATCAGTGTTAGAACATTTGTTGTTATCTGAAATTATAGTTCTTCACTACTTTTAGTAGGAAAATGAACTCTTTTAGGGTGGTGAAATGAATATCCAAGGTAATATAGTGTAGCATGTATTATTCAATTAATAAAAAGTCATACAAAATAGAACACCTGCTTGAAACTTATTAATTATACACACACATACACACGTATAAATTGAGGTCAGGTAGTAATAATTTATTCCTGAATAGTCTGTAAGAAGTATTATGTCATCTGTGTAGTGTGCGTTCATAAAATATGGAAATAGTAATCTCTATGTAATATAGAAAGGAATCTGAATAAATGCTTCCACTAAGAATTTACACATTTGTAGCACTGAGGAAAGAATCAGAATGTTGTTAATCTACTTTAGTCTTAGAAGCAAAAGATTTTGATGGCTTTGTAGCATATGTTTAGTTTTACGAAAAATACTAGGTATTGTAGAATTTTTTGTAGTTTTTTAAAAGTTTTTTTTAGTTTTTTTGTAGGTATTGTAGTTTTTTTAAAAGTGCAAGGGAAAAGGGATTCTGGAATTATCTCAGGTGATGTTATATGAATTTTATTATATGGCTTCATGGTAAAATCAGGAAAGAAAGCCCTTACAAACTAGCGAGGCCCACAAGAAAGCAGAAGTCATTACCTTGCTTTGTTACAGGTTGATTGAGAGATAAAGAGATGGACACACCACATAGCTGAACACGTGAAGTTTATCCTGTGTGTATAATACAGATCTAGCTACAAGATTAAATGTCCCCTGTTAAGTCTTTGTCAGTCCTTGTGTTGATGCTAGGTCAGTTTGGTTGACTCTCAGTTATAGTCACACTGCCTTTATTTCTGTCATCGTGAACAATCCTTAGACATGGTCTTACTGGTTAAGTCAGTCTCCATTTATTCTAGGCTGGGGTACTATTTGGTAGAGCTTTTCTGCTAGGCCATTAAAGCTATTAATTCCATCCTTGTACTGTTGCCTACTGTGGTGGGAATCATTCAGGTGACTTAGAATAATGTGGTCTGTGAAGCTACCTCTGTCTATTCTTCCAGAAGAATACCTGCCTGTGGTAGGCAGGCATTTTGGAGGAGTTCAGGAGCAAGAGGAGAACATTGCATTAGGCAAGCGTCTTGTTTGTTCTGAAAGAAGTTTCATATTTTTACATAGATATTTGCTTCAAGTACTCTATTTTTAGGCTTTCCAGGAGCTTGTGTAAGTTTTGTTTTACTTTCAGTGCTGAGAATTCAGTGTTGTAGTAGCTAGAAAATGTATTATGGATAACCCAGCCAAAAGTTATTTATATTGAATATATAGCTTTCTTGCAGTTACAAAAATTCACAAGGGAATAGTATTTTGACATAAAGAAAAATAAACTTGACTCATTTGTAAGAAACTAGATGTACCTTGAAACATACTATTAAATGCAGTAAATCAGATATTTAAATATTGCATGATTTCTCTTATAAGAGAAACCAAAATTACAAATAAAGAATAAAATAAATGCTAGATAATAGGTAGTAGGGAGATAAGAGAATAGAGGGGAAGGGAACAAAGTGGAAAAACCAGTAAAAAAAGGAATTCAGATGTGTTATGTCCATGTACCAGCTCTACACAAGGAATGTTATTATGTACTATTAGCATGTGCTAATAAAAAATTTATAAGATACCTTCAAAAGGTTTGCTTCAAAAGTATATCTTCATGTTTCTTGTATACATACAGACGTCCTTCTGCACTATCATTCCATGTTAATTTTTAAGATACTTAAGGATCAAGGATCTGCAATCCATTTTTTTTTTTTAGAAGTAAACAAAGGTTGAGAGATACTTTTATTTGCCCAAGAGCACATTAGAACAGATTGGAATAGAAATCAGATTTCTTATCACTTCTGTATTGATGAAGGATGCATATGTTCCTGACATTTATCTCTTTTTTTTAATCCCTGTCCTTGTACTTCTAGATCCTAATCCCAGAAGTATACCCTTGTTACTTCATGTGTGAAAGGGAATCCCTGGGAGTAACAGTGGTATAGGAAGTAAAAACTTTCCCTCAGCGTCTCCTTCCCTCAGCAGCTCAGCACTCTCATCTTGATGTTTCAGTGTGTATCTGCTTCATATCCAGTTCTTTCAGCTGGCATCGTTTGTTACTCATGACCCAAATGTTCCCTTCAAGTGGCTGTGCCAGACCAGGATGTGCGTGTCCTTTCCCAGCCTCACCTATCGCATACACCTATCACATGCCTACAGTTTTGTAACTGTGCAGGTTATTGAGACCTGGTTCAGATTACTAATGGAGCCAGGTCTCTCTCACAAGGTCTGCATTACCTGCCAGACAGTGAGGTGGCTGCCTTTGTGTCAGGTACACAAGGTGTGAACCAGGTTGGGGATGGAGGAGGGAAAAGTAGCTAGCTCATAGCACAACATGATTCTCAAAGCTGTGGTAGAAGGAAGGGGTAGGTGAAGACATATGAAGCAGTTCTTTGACAGTGTACATTAGTTTCACATTTAGCTATTCATATTGATCAGGGACTAAACTACAAAATAGACCTTAGGTTTGAATGGAAAAAACTGAGAAACCCTAGCATGGGTCAGGTTATCATTCTGCATTCCACAAATCTTTGCAATAAATTCATTATCTGTAAATGAATCTTTTATAATTTTTAATAGTGCAGATATAAGCTTCTATAAAAACTTTTTTTTAGCTCATTCTATTTTGTAAGGTGTTTATTTTTAGTGTTTTATGGCCCACTGTTTAGTGAATTAGTGTTTAGTGTATTAGAAAAAGAAACAGGCTGAAGTCATTTGTGTAGTCATACTTGTCATTGAATCTTGGGTTATCTGTTATGTTCTGGGAGTTTTGCCAGCTATGGGGAAATAAAAAAAAAGTGATATGTTCCCTGCCCTTGAAGAACTTAATGCTTTGGAAATTGAATTGTTGCCTTTATTAGAAGCCAGGTACTCTTGTGTCTTTGAATTCATCATCTAATCAAGAGTCAGGCCTCATCTCCCCTGTACTTTGAGTTGGCTGCTTCTTCACTGAATCCTTTCTTTAAGTCTGACTTGTGAATAAAATCTCTTTTTCACTTTCTCCAGAACCCACTGTGGTCTGGCGTATTATATTGTTGTTACTGAACAAGATCAGTGATTACCTGGTAGTTGTCAAATCCCCTGGATGTTTACTTACTTATAACCTGCTCAGCTATTCTGCTTTTGGATGCTGCCAGTCACATTTTTAGGACACATTATTCTTTTAGCATCTAGGACTCCATCCACTGCTGGTTCTTCTATCTTTCTGAGCATTAGTCTCATCATCATCTTTTTTCTTTACCTCATCCTTAAATGTTCATATTAGCTAGTAATCCATCTTTGATCTGCAGCTGTCTTCATAATCTGCTTTGTTCAGGTTGTTATTTAGGTGGCCATTCTTTGAGACTAATCTTAGATGTCACTGTTTCTTTTCCTGACACACCCCCTTCCCCTTTCAAGCTGAGTCAGATGATGTAAACCTTCCCAATGCCTTGTAATAGCTAATGTATATCTGTAATTTTACTCATGATATTGTTTTATAATTATATGTTTCTCTTCCTTTGAGACTGAGCTTCTTGAGTCAAGGAATTATGTTTTACTTGCATTTAAAGTTGCAGACTATATTGTAGGATACATAGTAGATATCAGTAGATTTTTAGTGACTGGATAAAGAAAGCTTCCAGTGTGGAAGAGATAGATGCTCATAAATACCATGGAATTTAAAATAGTAATAGAATTTAAAATAATGTGTTGAGCCAGGGATTTAGCTCAGTGCTTCCTGCCCCTGCCTTACAAGTGCAACGTCCTGGGTTTGATCCCGGGTAACCACATAACAACAATGCTAAGCTTTGTGACTCACACCCACCAGCAATCAGTACCACATACCACGGTGCAGGGTGTGGTGACTCATGGCTGTAATCCCAGCACTCAGGAGGCAGAGGCAGGAGGATTGCTGAGAGGGGCTGAGTTCAGGACCAGCCTGAACTACAGAGTGAGACCTTGTCTCAAAAAACTAAACTAGGGCCGGAGATTTGGCTCAGTGGTTCCAGTGCCTGTCTTGCAAGCGCAAGGACCCGGGTTTGATCCCCGGTTAACCACATACCATAGTGGGTGTGGAGACTCTCGCCCAGCAGCAATCAGTACCACATACCACAGTGCCGGGCGTGGTGGCTCACGTCTGTAATCCCAGCACAGGAGGGGGAGGGGTGGCAGAGGCAGGAGGATTGCTGTGATATGAGTTGGAGGCTGAGCTCATGGCCAGCCTGAACCACAAAGCAAGACCCTGTCTCAAAAAACCTAAAAAAACAAAACAAAACAAAACAAAAAAACTAAACTAAACTAAAGTGTTGAAGGCAGAGTATGCAAGGCATTGACATTTCTATCTGGAATGCAGGTAAGGCGCTATATGGGAAGTCTTGCTTCATGGAAGTTGAAATACCAGCATTGAGGTGATTCTTGAAGAGGCTTGCCAGTGGTACTTGGTAGAGTGATAAAGAAATCAGTCCTGGAGCATAGAAGCAAGGGGACAGGTTGTGCTCAGGAAAAAGCCACGTATTTTATGATCTTTTTTGTTTTTTGTTTTTTGTTTTTTGTTTTCAGGCTGGTCCTGAAGTCATTGTATAACCCAGGCCAGCCTCGGACTCACAGCAATCCTCCTGCCTCAGCCTCCTCAGTGCTGGATTACAGGGGTGAGCCACCAGGACTGCCATTGTGTTATGTGGTAATGGGGATCAAACTCTGAACCTTGTATTTGCCAGGTAGATGCTGTAACTACTGAGCCAAATCCCTGGCCCACATGTTTTATGATCTTGTTCAGAGGTCATTGTTTAGAGTCATTTTAGCAGTAACAAAGAATAGAAAGGAGGCTACAATTATAGTGAAACAGATATGATGAAGGTTTTTCCTCAGGATTTGGCAGTGAGAAGGGGAGGGGCCCAGAAAGTAACTGAGGTTATAAAATGGCCATGTTAGGTGATGAGCTAAGGGAATTCTTAAGAATGTCGTCCTAGACAACTCTCATATTTGCCTTTTCAGTCATTGGGTAGGCATTGATGCTTCCTTTAAGTAAGGGAATATAAGACATAACTGAGGTATGTAATGAATTTAATTTTGGACACAATGTGTTTGTGGTGTTCATACAAAATTCATGGAGAGGTACAGGCAATGTAGTTGAATATAAGTTTCCTGCACTCAGGAAATGCACAGAGTTGGAGGCACAGTTGGAATTCATAGTACTTACGGGGTAAATTGATGGATTAGAACATAGCAGTATTAAGATTTCATTTATAGTTAGATTATAAGAAGGTGAAAATGAAACCCTAGGAATTACTGCTTGAAGATAATAGTGGGTTGTATTTAAGAAATATTTAGTTTCCTTAGTTTCTTTTATTTCCTTTATTTTTTTTCCACTTCACAGATGACAGAATTTTAACGTTTTTAGCCTCTGTTGTGATTTCTTAACGTTTTCCTTTCCATTCTTTCTGCTTTATTGTCCTGACACCATTAGTATATTATTCTTTGAGGTTTCTGTTATCAAACTAAACTGGGGAAGAGGAGTTAGTTGAAGTATGGGCATGTTTGTTTGTCATGTCCAGCAGAATTTTGATGTAATAATTTTCTTTAATGTTCCAAATATTTTGTATGTTTTTAGTTTTTTAAAAAAAATTTCCTATAACAATGAGATTGGCCATGTTCAGGGTGGTATGGCCATAGACAAGTTTTTTTTTTTTTTTTTAGGTTTTTGGAGACAGGGTCTCGCTTTGTGGTTCAGGCTGGCCCTGAGCTCAGCCTCCAACTCACATCACAATCCTCCTGCCTCTGCCTCCCGAGTGCTGGGATTACAGGCGTGAGCCACCACGCCCGGCACTGTGGTATGGGGTACTGGTTGCTGCTGGGTGTGGGTCTCCACACCCAGTATTGTTA
>PVIR01005023.1:35211-74958 GCA_004026965.1 Petromus typicus | reverse complement strand
CCCACCCTCCCTCCCTCCCTGCCTGCCTCCCTCCCTCCGTGCTCAGAGCTGCGGCTGAAGCCCAGAGCGCAACGCGTCGCCCTCCGGCTGCGCCGCTGCTGCTTCCCGAGCTGAGCTTGGAGAGCACTCGCCACAGCCCTTGCCGCCGCAGAGGGTCCCACTCCGTGCCGCTGGCAAGGCCGCCCCGAGCCCGGGCCGTTCTGTCCTTGGCGACGATCGTTGCCCGCCGGGCGCCCGTCCGCAGCGATAGCGTCCGCCAGAGCCGAGGCCGCTGTGGCGGCTGTGCCCATGCCCGGGTAGGTGGTGCCGGGGCGCATGGGCGCAGGCGGGTGGGCTCAGGCGCTGGCGGGGGGTTGGGGGGGCGGAAGAGCGGCCCAGCAGGTGGCGAGGTGGCAGGTGAGGGGACACAGGTCCCCTCCCTAGGCACCTGAGCCCAATGCCCGGCCCTGAGTGTCCTTGCGGCGCCGCGGCTGCGCGTCACCCCGGGCCCTGGGGCCGGCGGGCAGCTTCCCGCACCCGCACCCCGTGCCCCGCATCGGTGCGCACGCGCGTCCGCGTCGGGGGAACAAGGCCGCCGGGGGCTGCCGCGGGGCTCGGACAAGAGCAGCCCGGACGCTGGGCCTGGGCCGGGAGTCGCCCATGCGCTCCTCCTCGGAGCCTCGCGGCCCCCTTCCCCCTGCGCCCTCCTACTGTGTCATCCTCTGCCTCGCACGTTCCGCACTGTCCCCTCACATAGCTGCCCAGTGGAGCCCACCGTTGGCATGGACCGTGCGCCCTGGCTGCACTTGTGTCTCCATCCTCAGGGAACAGCTCTGCCCCTCCTCACCTGTGTGACCTTGGCCAGAGGGTTTCTGCTGTAGGTGACCAGGGTACTCTACATTCTGGGACCTGGTCCTGCCTTCTGCAGCCACCGAAGGTCCAGGGCTGGGCTGCTGGGGAGGGTGAGAGGCAGGGTGGGGAACTGGGGTCTGGGTAGGACAGTGCCAACAGGGTCTTGGGGAGCCAGGCCGGCATAAGGGCTCAGTGAGGCCACTTCCCAGGACTGGACCACTGAGTGAGGCCACTGTGTCCCTCACAGGCAAGGCCCTGAGGTGCTGATCCGAGGTGGGTCCCTGGCTGCTGCAGGGTCAAGCCCAGCCTGTTCCCACCCGGCCCCATCCCAGTCTTCCCTGGCTCCCTACAAGGACTTGGGCACCAGCCTGGCAAGTGCCTCCTCTCGTTCCTCCTCCACTCATCCCCTAGCTCTGTGTCTTCACCCCGGCCATCACCCTCTTTAGTCTGTGAGCATCTTAAAGCAGGGACGAGCCTGGGCTGCTTCAGTGCCCAGCATAGGCCTGGCAGGGTGAGTACTTGGTTTCTGGGTGGTGAATTCACGACCTTGACCTCAATGAATCTGCAGACTCACCTAAAAAGAGAGAGAAGACATGGATTTTTGTCCCCATTTTTCAGATGGGTTCACTGAGGCCCCAAGAAGAGAGGGGACATAGTGTTGTATTGAGGGCATGAGTGGAGGCTCCTTCATGTTGAGCACATGACTGGGACACTCCTACATGTGTATGAGGGTGATCATCCAAATAGTTATCCTAATTACAGTTCCTAGCACGTTCCTGGACCCCTCATCCAAGTATCACATCAACTACATGGATGAGCAGCTGTTTTAATTGCCCTTCCCCCGGGTCTGTGAGAAGGGAGCTGGGCAGTGAAGGGACTGAGGCCTGGCTGAGGGATAAGGGTCCTGGCCCCTCCTGTCTGCAGCCAGAGAGCAAGCAGGCCAATTGGCGAGGGCCGGGCAGTTATGGTCCCAGGCCGTTGATTACCCCACTGCCTCCTCTCACAGTGGGGGAGGGCCAACAAAACAGCCAGTCTCCATCAGCTCAGCCCAGTGCGTGCCCAGCATTGCCAGGTGGTTGGAGTGAGGGGCAGGCATGCTCCGGCACAGAAGGGGGTGAGGCAGGCAGATGGAAATGGGGTGGCGTGGGAGGGGGCGCTGCACAGAGCCAGCAGGAGAGTCAGGCCTGTGGGGAGAGAAGCCCCTGGTAGCAAGGAGCATGCCGGGAAGGCATCCACAGCAGGTCCCTGGGGGTGAAGAGGGCCAGAGGAGACTCAGGAGAGGTGCCTCAGCTCCAACCCCAGAAGCCCTGCCTTTGATGCCAGCTCTGTGCCTGATGGTCTTTGTGACCTTGGCCAAGTCCCTTTTCTGCTCCAGATCTGAGAGAATGGGAGTGTGCTCAGCAGGCTCTGCACTGACATTTCAGGATTCCAAGCTGAGGAAGTTGAATCGATCCTAAGCTAGCAACAGGAGAGCCCAGGCCTGTGAGTCAAGGGTGCTGTTCTCCAGCCGGCCAGAGAGGCATCCTCAGTTTGAGGTCAACTTCAGAGCCCCGTAGAGCATAGCCTGTGGGAGCTCAGTGTGCCACCTCCTTTGTCACCTCAGAGAGCTCCTGAGTGCACCTGTACCCTCTAGTTTTAAACAGATGGCTCATGAGTACCACCATCAGAGGTGACATCAATCATGACAGCAGTAATAGCCATACACCTTTGCCAGACTCTGCTCCAAGCACTTCCCAGACGTCCCTCCCTTAATTGAAACTACAGTCTATTGAAGCAAGTATGCTTTTATCCTCATTTACAGACAGAGGCCCAGAGAGCTTAGGTAACTTGCGCCAAGTCTACAGCTCGTAGGTGGTAAAATCAGGACAGGGACGTAGACCACCAGGCTCCGGAGTCTGCTCTGTGCGTCTAGCCACTTGCTTGTCATCTTGAGAAGTTTGTCCCATTGTCTCTAGAAGTGTGTGCTGAACTTGGCAGGAAGGGATATTGTGTGCCCATACTGATTGTCCAGGGGTATCTGCTGGGAGGAGGCAAGGGATTCTCGGGAGACCCCACAGCTCAGAAGTTGTGATGCTGATGTCCCTACCCATGTGTCCCCACTGAGAGAAATGATGAAAGTGGACTTTTGCCCATGCAGAGCAGGTTAGAGAATGATTTGCTTTCCAGTAAGTCATCTGTGTGACCCTTCAGGGGATTCCCTACAAAGGGGCAGCTAATATGTGTGGACCTGGGCTGTCACACCAGACACTTTGACTCCGCACTTGTGAGTGCCACCAGCCAGAGCCGTGTCCATGACTGCAGCTACGTCCTGGGCTGGGCGGGCAGGTAGAGGCTGTATCATGCCATACCGTGCCATACAAGTGGCTCTTCTTGTCTCTACCATCTCCCATCCCCCTGCTCTGCCTCCTTCCCCACCCCAGCTTGGCCAGTAGGAGCCAGGCCAATAGCTGCCCAGCTAGGAGGCCTTCCCCTGCCTGGGCACCTTCTGTCGGGTGGGCCGTGCTGGCAGTCTGCCTGGGAGCAGCCTGGGGAGAAGGGTCTGAGCCATGGGGAGGAGGCTGTCCCATGCAGGGAGACCCAGGCATGTAGGGAAAGGAGAGTTCCTGGTTGTATGGCTGGTAGATGGCAGAACCTGAGCACAGGTGGGAAGGCCGAGGCTCAGGGAATCGGGACCAGCACGAGGACTCTGAGCACTGGAGGTTTCTAGAAATTTGGCTTCAAGACTTGTGCAAAGGAAGTGCACCATCCATGTCCTTGTCTAGAGTGTTTGTTCCAAGGGGTCCTGAGCTGGATTCTGCTGTCCTGTGGACTCTCAACAAATGGACAACCCTTCTGTTTTAGTGGGAAGCTTCTTCATGGCCAGGCATGCTAGTCAGACCAGCCTAAACTGCATAGTGAGACACATAATGAAAAGTTTGGCCAGGCCTGGTAGCACACATCTGTCATCCCAGCACACTGGAGTCTGAGGCAGGAGGATCTTCCTGAGTCCAAGGCCAACCTTGACTCCGTAGTGCGTTCAAGGCCAGCCTGGACTACACAGTGAGACCCTGTCTCAAAAACAAGAAAAATAAGGGATCCACTTTTGAGAGCCCCATTATCCACAAGCAGCAGTTCATGAAAGTGAAATCACATGTCTCCATGATCAGGTCACACTGACACAGGTCATGCACTTACAAGCCATCAGAGGCTACCATATTGAATGCTACAGGGAGAAAATTTTACATCACTCCAGAATGTACTGTCGATAGCACTTCACAAGGATCCTGAATCCACTCCCCTGTGACAGACAGCTGCTGATAGGCTGGTTCCTCAAGGAGATTTTTGGACTCAGGGGCATTTGAAGAAGTCCCGTGATTGCCCAGGCTCTGGTCTGAGCACTTGGTAAATGAGGACTCAAGGTATCCAGTGGGGCTCAGGTAGATGAATGTGCCCTATTGTCCAATCATGCCCTGCCAAACCCAGGCCCCTGTCTGTGCGATGGCCATCAAAGACCATCCCATATTCATCCAACCCTGCTGCAAGCGGCCAAGCACTGTGCAGGCTCTGTGCATACCGAGGAGGGGACCAGAAACCTCTCCCATGCTGTGCTTTGGCAGGTGTGCAGCTGCAGGATGGGTAGAGGCCGCAGTGCAGGCGGCAGTCCCCAGGCTCAGGTCCCAGACTCAGCCACACTAATGGACTGTGTGGCTGGAGAATAGGCTTGTTGCTCAAATTGGTCTGTCGCTCCACTTTAGAGCCACCCCAGGGCACTGTCCCACAGTTGGCCACTGGAGACACTATTGGGCGAGGGAGACCACAGCCTGCCGTTCCGTGAGGATTCTGGGCCTGGCCTCAGCTCACTCCAGGAGCCCTCACATGCCCAGCTTGGGGCAAAACCCAGATGCACCCACTTCCCGGTCCTGATTAGGCCGCACCATTTGCCCAGCACACAAAGAAAAGCCTGGCATGGGGCAGCAACAGAGGGGCCCAGGCAGCTCTGCACAGATGGGCAGGGCGAGGGGTTCTGTTCGAATAAGACGGGCTCACTGAGTAGTGAGAGCCTCACTGTGGAGCCCAGGCTGCTCCCTAACTCTCAGCAATCTTCCTGTCTCAGCCTCCCAAGTATTAGGATGACAGGTGTGTGCCACCACCATGCTTGGATTTTTTTTTAATAACGTCTACTTCTTCCTACTTAAAAATAATGTTCTTAACTTACATCGTTTTATAGAAAACCCTTAACACAGAGAAAGTCAATGACTTAGAAACTCCTCCCTCTGTCCTATCACCAAAATGCAAGCCAGCATTCCCATTGGATTGAGTTTGTTTTTCTCCCCTTTCTTAGCAAAACCTATTTATTTTGACTTTACTCTAATTACCTCATGGGCTCAATTGTGTAATCTATTTTTTATTTCACATAAGCATTTTCTTTATTAATATAATCCTTTCTTAAATGAATTTTTTTTCCAAATGGATATAGTTTAGTTTTTTAAAGATTATGAAAACAGGAAGTACTTATTGCCAAATAAAGCATGAAGTTGAAACAGGCGAGGAAGAAACTCAAAATGATCATTCACGCTTGACAGTCATTTATTAAACGCCCAGGATGGTTCAAGGCAGTCCTCAGTAATTACAATTTTTAATGGCTGAATAGTATTCTCTCGAGAGATTGTAATTCGCTTAATTATTTGGCTATTTTTGGAAAAACAGCAGACACATTTATTTCACCCTTCTACAGGAGGCCGTGCTGAGTGCAGCGGAGGGAAGCACGCCTGTCCTGAGGAGATACTCAGACAGGAGTGCGCCCTGCCCAGTCGCTCTCCAGAAGTACTCATTCCTGGCAGCCCTGCCGGCATTAGGTATTAAATCAACCTGCCTAAGTATCTAGGCCACAAAACATCTACTTTAGCCAACAGTTTTCCAAGTTTTTAAATTGTATCTTTCTTTTTTAGCCAGTTACCTATTCCTCACCTTATTTACTGAGATCCTAAAGTTTCTCTCACGGACTTGAATACAACCTATATGCAAAAAATAATAACAATTCGACATATTTATTGCAAACACTGTTTACCTCTTTGTTCTTGCCTTTTCATGATGTCACGCAGAAGGTAAACATGTTTTAGTCACCACCTTTTATGATTTCATTCATCCCTTACTTCTAGGCTTACACAATCCCTTGAGCCATTGGAGAACCATTGACTCCTGGATTCTCTCTCTCTCTCTCTCTCTCTCGCTCTCTCTTTCTCTCTATCCCTTTCTCTTTTGGCGTGTGTGTGTGTGTGTGTGTGTGTGCGCACGCACACACGCGTGTGCATTTAGGATGCTATATCTTTAACCTAGGAGAAACAACTTCTTCAAAGGGCCAGATAGTAAACATTTTCCACTGTGCCAGCCCTGTGATCTTTGTCCCAACTTCTCAGCTCTGTGTGGAAATGTGAAATCAGTCATAGATGATATTTACACTGATGGGTATGGCTGTGTGCCAGTAAAACTTTATTCACACACACACACATACACACACACACACACACACACACACTTGAGTGTCAGACTTGGCCCTTGGGTTGCAGTTGTTGGACCTTGTCCAATGCAAAGAAAATTCAGCTTCGAGAAATATGAGATGCAACCTTCACCTGGTTGCTAACTACACATCCGTATTTCTAAAATCAAATCAGTTGTTTCCTGGCTGCCTCATAGCTGACACCCTCTCCTCTCTTCAACACTTGGTGGTGCATTTCCCAGCCATCATTGGTGTTCCTTAGCAATGGGTGTGTCCCTAAGGGCACAGGTGGTGGCAGGCTCTCTGCAGATACTCTGAGTTCACCTTGCACAGATTGCTGGTAGGGTCAGAGGAGATGATTGTGAGAAAGGACCCTCAGATGGAGATAGCCAGATGGCCCCAGGACACCAGGGCCTCCTGATTAGAGGCTGACCATCTCCATTCATAGTGATAGTCATCTTAGATGATAGAGCACGGGCTTCTCTGCTCCTCTTTGCGAAGCCACCAAATGAACTGTTCCACTCACCTGGAAATGTCATTGGTCCCTGAACTGTCCCAGCATTCAGAATTTCCCATGCTCCAGCATGAAGACACAAACCTGAAATGAGGTCGAGACTTGTGCACTGGTAGGCTCACTGCTCAGTGGGCCGGGGGCATGCTGAGTAGCACAGGTATAATAGAAGGGAAGGGCCCTCTGTCCATATTACAGCAGCCAGCCCTGCTGAAATGTTGAGGAAAGGGTTGTATACCTAGGCCTGCCTCCTAGGTAGGGGCTTTGGCCAATCCTGGGCCTCTAACTAGCTCCCCAGGTATGGGGACAGGGGACCTGTACTGGTCCTTCCACAGAGAGTCCAGGACTAGGCATAGCATATCTTGGTTCAGGGCTACAGGCAAGCAGGTTGCCACCTGCATGCGGAAGGAGCTGGGGAGTCTGGTGGGTAAGGTCTGGCCAGCGTCCCCTATGGCTCATCACTCATCTGCAGCAATGGGGCCTTTGCTTTGGAAACCTGTCCGGGGAAACAGCTCGTCCTTGGGCCAAGGACAGCAGTGGGCTGTCCCTGTCCAGGTGACCCAGAGAGGCCCACATGGCTGTAACTACAGGTGGATCAGGTGTCGGATGGGTGGGTCGAGGCAGGGTCAGAGCTTCCCAGCCATCAACTGTCTCCTGGGTCCTTTTCTTCCTCCCTGGAAGAGGAGACAGCTGCAAAGCAGTGTCATCAAAGGCAGAGTCTTGGTGACAGGGCCTGGCTTTCCCTGGGGACATGAGAGTGAATAGAGCTTAGGTGCTGGCAGAAATGTCCCAGTCCGCATTGCACTCTGCCACCCCCCTAGGAAGAGCCTTCTACAGCCACTCCCACTGCTGTCACTGGCTCCTCCTCGGCTTGAAGGCTCTGTGGGTACAACGGTTGGCATGGGGACTGGCAGAGGTGCTCAGCTGGGCCCCTAATGGCCTGCGGGTACACTGAGAGGGACCTGGACCCTCATGGTAATGTCTGCGCAGAGTTGTCCTCCTGCCTCTGCAGGACCCCAGGACAGCAGGAGGTCTGTGGCACCAAGCTCCATCAGTGTGATCCAGGCTGCAGCCAAGCCCTTGGCGACCTTCAGGTCCTGCCATGATGGCCAGCGGGCATTGGCATGGATGCGGAGTTGAGCCCAGCAGAGACTTTCGGGTAACTCTCCAGAGGCATCCTCTCTCTCTCAGGGGCACATTGGCCACTGGCCCTGATGCTGTCACTGCATTTGGCTGCAGGCACCAGCCTCGGGCACCAGAGAAGTGGCACCAGTGCTTTGTGTCTGGGTCACAGTAGGGCAGTGAGACTTGGCTCCTGTCAGTAGCCTCAATTGGCTTTTTCTAGCCCACAGACCCTTCTCCAGCACCTTTGCCATCTCCTTTGTCAGCAATACTATGGCAGAGGCTCTACTGGGGGTTTAGAGAAGCCCCAGATAGCGACAGTTCCAATCAGCTCTTTCTCCACTTGGGTGAGTCAGCCAAGTCACAGAAGGGACACGAAAATCTACTTTGCAAGCCATTGGAGATACCTGGGACAGTCCCTGACCTTGACCCTAAAGACTTCAGTCTGGTTCCAGAAACCAGCAGCTCCACCCCCCAACCGACCGGCATCCAGCATTAGACCCCATGGTCACTGTTCCCCAGGAGGACACATGTGTCCCCATAGTCTCCTTATCTACTCACTGCCCATCCTGAATGGAAGAACTCAGCCCTCGGGTCTACCTGCCCAGAGCCACCAAGTGCTTGTCATTTCCTGGGTTATCTGTTTGGGCCTTGCTGCTTCCCGTCCTTACAGCTGGCTCTGGGATTGGAAGCTGGCAGAGCTGTAGACACGGCAGGTCCCTCCTACTCAGATCTATCCAGGGCTTCGGGGGCAGGGACCCAGACATGAGGTCCCAGCCCCTTCTGGGCAGTGCCCTACACAGAAGCCAGGTTTCTGTTCCCGGGGTTTCTGGGTCTCCTTGTCCTGTCAGGCCCCCTATGTGCATCTGTTCCCTCTACTTCAATGCAGTCTCAGAGCCACCACCACACAGTTCACCTAATTGGGTAATTAGTGTCATTATGCTTCCTGCCCGTGGGCTTCTCCGGCTCATGCTCCCTGGCCTGGGCCTTCTCCCACTCTTTGTCTCTCCACAGCAGACACATGGCTGTGCCTCTTTCCAGGCCCCAGTCAGCGCCTCCAGGGCCCAGGGCCTCCTAGCACTTTAGGGCCAGCTGGGTGGAAGTGTGGACTTCTCCTCAGAAGCGGCTGAGGGAGTCCAGAGCAACGCAGGGTGGGAGGAGGGGGAGCGGCCAAGACAGCCCTGAGATGAAAATGCACCCACGAGGAACATGGGTCCTGCCCTTGTCTGAGCAGAATGCTCTGGCCTCAGTGGTAAACTCGGGTCCAGCTGGCTTCCAGGCGGGTGGAGGGAGGGGAAAGCATGATGGGGTGATCAAGAAGGACCAGAGGGGACAGGCAGGCACAAGACTCTTCTTCCAGAGCAGGACCAAAGTAACAGTGCCCCTGACAATGCAGGCGTGGCACTATTGCTCAGTGCCGCTGTGATAAGCTTGTCACTGTCTCCCTGGGCTCTTGTATTCCCCAGTCTCCTTTTGGGACAGGGGAGTGGTGGCTTTTTGGAGGCCCTGGTTTCTTTCTCCCAGGGCTCCGACTGTGGATTCCACATACAAGATGGTGTGAGGCAGCTGCTGCAGCGCTTGTCATTACATCAGCATTCCAGGCAGCTGCAATGAGGGAAGGGCAGAGGAAGAAAACGTTCCTTCCCTTGAAGGCCACATGTTAAGTGTGTCCCTTTCTCCTTTGTTCACATTCAGGTGGCCAGATGGTCCTATGTAGCTGCAAGGGAGCTGGGAGAATACAGCCATTAGCTGAATAACAAAAGCCCTCAGTAAACATTCAAACACAATCTCTGCAGAATCTTCTGGGGTTCACTAGCGCCCCTACAGCACATTTTATAAACTGAACCCACCCAGCTACACTGTTCTTGTGGCACCTAATGGAGTGTCCCACCACCTGGGGCAGGAAGTAGGTGACAGTGTGAAAGGCCATCTCCAATAGGGCATTGTCCACATGCAGAGCCCTCTGATGGGGCCTGAAGGGATGAGACAGTGGGACCGGTCTCCATTACAAGCCAATTCCCCATGATCCCTGGGCCCAGCCTGCTGGCCCCTCCCCCGCGAGGCTCTGATGGGCTCCCTTGGTGTCCCCTGGAAGTGTGATCAGGCGCTGCTTGTCTTTTAGTTCCTGGCTCCTGTTGCCGACTGTCGTGTCCCAAAGGGCCATCCGTGCTGTTTGGGTGCGTGATGGCCCGCTGCAGGGATGGGCCCCGTCTGCTTGTCCATGGCTCCCTGTGTGGGCACCGGGCTCCCCAGGCGTCTGTCAGACTCCCCACTGTAGTTCTGTGAGGGCTGTACCGCCTGTGGTACCGCTGGCTATGGGCAATCACGCGTTTCGGTTTGCAGGACTCCTGTGCTATTTTGCCCACATTCTATGGTTGGACTTATTTATTTATTTATTTTTGACATAGAGTCTCACTGTGTAGCCCAGGCTGGCCCCCAACTCACAGAAATCCTCCCGCCTCAGCCTCCTGAGTACCGGATGAGTAGGGTGCTTCACTATGCCCAGCCAGGACTGGGCAATTTAAAGCTCCCCTGTGGAGGAGCTATGCAGGGCCAGCCGGGGGCATCCACTGGGAGCCCCCCTCAAGGCGGACGTGGAAGTGGGTGATGCTCTGGTTCCTGCCACTGCAAAGATGCCAGGCTTGGGCCTCTCTGGGTTGCAGAGCCTCTTGCATTGGATGCTTACTAGCAGGGACATCCGGGGCCTGGAGCTGGGTCTCCGTGTAGGTGTTGCCTGGCATGGGGGCCAAGCACCAGGCATGTTGCATCCATGGTGGGGAGTGGCTGCCAGGGCAGTCCTTGACCTTTTGTGCTGTTATTGTGTTAGCCTATAGCTGTTGCTGCGTGCTCAGAGAGCCACAGATTGTACCAGGAACAGGGGAGGAAGGAGCGAGCAGCAGGGGCGGGGGAGCCTGTCCCTTTAAATCTGTTTTCTCGCTTTATTTCCTTCTCCTCTCCCATCCTCCTCCTTCTACCAGTGCAAGTGGTGGGGCTGAGGCTGCAGTGACGGCGCCTCTGAAATATTAATGAGGCTGTTCTCTGCTGGGCTCCTCCCCCCACATGCAGTCCTCGTCCTTGGAACCCTTCTTTCCCCTCCTGGGTGGTCACCAAGCTGCGTCAATCAGGGCTGGGCAGGAGGGAGAGGGTCTTATATGGCAGATGGGGATGTGGGAGATCAAGGGTTAAAGGGGTTTCCAGCGAGGATGAAGCTCCCCCAGCGTCCTCTCCTCCAGTGCCTGTGTCCTCATGTCCCTGCTTCCCGACTGGTCCCCAAGCTGCACCCAGTGTGCAGGTGCACTGAGCCACCCACAGGGTGCCTGGCTGCAACTCCGGGCAGCCAGCTGCAGCCTCCTTTCCATCCGCCCTTCTTCTCTCCATTCCGTGGGGCCCGGATTTCAAGGGACCCCCCAGGCAAGCCTTGGCCTGCAGATCTGTAACGAGAGGCTGACAGGTACTCCAAGAGGCGCAGGTCACGTGCCTTCACTGTCACCAGGCACTCGGGTTCGGCTTCCATGGTGTCATGGGCTTGGCTCACACATCACAACAGTGGCAGGGCGCACTCTCATTCCTGAGGGGCAATTGACCCTGGAGTGACTTGGGCCAGGACTTCCTGGCTTCTAGCTGGTATTGGCTGCCACTCTGCCCACCCCCCAGGAGGCAGCAACACTTGGTGACAAATGTCCCATCATTGGTGTGGGGACACACACCCACACCAACTTGTCCAGTGCCAGGCAAGGGTAGCCCTGGGGCTGTTTCCAGACTTAAGGACAGGGTGAATTCTGATGTGTACTCGGGTGCCAATGTGGGTGACAGTGATAGCCTTTTCTTCCAGTTTCATTGTCCCTGAGAAGGTGACACTGGGCTACCCCACACATAGCAGGTGACTAAGGCCTGCCAGGGAAGCTATTTGGAGAACTGACAGGGTATCCCAGCGTGGGTGGCCATGACTCATCTAGGGCTATGTGGAAGGTTGAGCCCAAAGGCCAGAGCCTGGTGTCCGGTGTCTCCAGTCCTGCCTGGGCCTCTGTTGTCACTGGAGAAAGTGGGATACAGGTGTTGGCACCTGAAGGTGCTGATGGCTTAAAGCCTAGTGTCAGGTGTAGGGTCCCAAAAGGGGAGGCTGGGGACAGAGATGCCCTCGTTTGGGAACTCTACAACTTCCTGGAGGGTAATGGGTTGCCCAGAAGGTGCAGGAAGTGCCTGGAAGCCCATTGGGGTGGCCAGAGAGAGACAACCCTGAGGGAGGCGCCCTGTGCCTCTGGCCAAGTGACTGTGATGTGCCAGAGGAGGAATCAAGAAGGCCTTCAGGTGCTGAGGGCTGGCTGGATGTAAGCAGTGTCCCTCAACACTCTGTCCCCGAGGCAGCAACCTGTTGACAGGCATCCAGCGAGGGCATCTCTGCTCCTCACCTTGCCAGTCTGCAGTGCATGCCGGAAGGCCCAAGTACCCCTCTGTGTAAGTTCTAAACTCAATTAAACCAATTAAAGTCTGCAAGATAAATTGTGCAGAGATGGTCCTGTCCCTGCCCTTTTGGTGCCCACAGGCTGTTCTCGGCAAGCAGCCCAGCCCGGAAATTCTTGTCAGGCCTGCAGAGCCCATAGGACTGGTGACTTCTGCTCTCGACCACTTCTGCATTGGCTGCCATCCTTGTCCAAACCAAGGCAGGTGATGGTCCAGGCCTAGGTCACCTGCTCTTTGCAGCAGGCCTCACCTTCACTGATGGCTGTGGTCTGCCCTGTATGTGGCCTGTGAGCTCATGAAGACAGTGCACGCCCCACCTCACTGTGTCCCTGAGCTGTCCAAGATGAGAGTCCTCTACCGCCAATTCACTCATCCCTCCAGGCCCCCGTTCCCACCCAAGGCTGACTGCACTGCAAGCTTCCTACCAGCTCCTGGAGAGCTAAGCCTCTACGACAGGGATGGGTCCTGGGGCCACAGGCTCAGCAGTGACTGATCATGGTAAAGAAGTAACTGGCAGACTGTGGCATGGGGACTGTGATGGAAGTTTGTTGGGGGAGAGTATGTGGCCTAGCAGAGTGGCAGCAGCTCCCAGATGCAGTCAGGAGAGGGTCCCGAAGGTCTAGTCGGGCCGGGGGACTGGACTCAGACCTGTGGTAGCACCAGCTCGAAACTGGAAAGTGGAAGGTGGTGACTCGGGGGCATGGTGGCTGGTCGCCTGAGGGACACTGTGCTTTTGGCTGCAGGAAGGGGACACAGCTTGAGTGCATCCTGAGCATGAGTCACCACAGGTCCATAGCAGCAATGGCAGGGGCAGCTCAGGAAGGACCCACACTAAAGCTCAGGGCAGAGAGCAGGAGGGCAGTGCGGAGCTGGCTCAGCAGAGGAGGGAGGGCCCCGGTGTTTCTGGCGGAACCAGGAAGTTCCCAGCCCCCCAACCCTCACACACCCCTTTCTCCAAGTAACGGGGGGCTTGAGGAGATGAGATGTTCAGAGCGATAAAATGTCCCCTCTGGATTTCCCTTTAGAAGGAGCCCCTAGAGACTCCCTTGGAACCTCAGCTTGAGACAAATAGGTCCCCAGCTGGGGCCCTAGGGCTGCACACAGAGCCTGGGGTCAGAGGCTGCCCACAGGAAGGAAGACTTGTGCTCGCCAGGGCCAGTGCCTATTTGGACAAACTGGACCCCTGCACCCTCAGATAGCCAGCAGGCAGGGTGGCAGGGTGGCAGGGTGGGGACAGAGCCCACAGTTGACAGTTGTACCTAACCTGGGACTCCGGTTGGAAAGGACCTGGGAGGTGGTCAAGGCCTTCTGGGTCAGCCGCACAGGCTGTTACTGGCTGGAAGTAGACCTGGCTTTCACCAGCTCTACCCTTTACCCTTTCCTCCGTTCCCCATGCTGGAGAAAAGAATGATTTGTGCCAACATGTGGGTGGCTGAGGTGCGCCATGTGGGACGCTGAGCTCCAGACTCACCACTGCAGCCCCTATCCTCTGGCCTCAGTTCACTCTGGCCTCCTAGTCCTTTTTCCCAGAGACCTTCCTTCAAACCTCATGGTCTCAGCCCTTGACCCTGACCTTGTTTCTGTCTCAGAGAAGGAGTTAGTTTAGTCTTGCTGACCCTCTGTGCCCAAAAGATTAGGCCAGTGAATATTTGTCAGATAACTAACTGGAAGAGCCGGGTGGAGGGGCGTGGGAGAGCGGGAGAGAATGGTACAGTCCTGCACTTGCCATTTTGTTTCAACATCTAGAAGTGAAGGCTGTTCCGGGTGGGGTGTCCAGGAAGATAACACGTAGGTGCTCCAAATCTTAAAATGGAGGTCACTTGGGATGGACATTTTCTGAAGTACCTTCTCTATTCCTGCAGACCTCCTGGGCAAGTCACCATTGGCCCATGGCCGCTTTCGTTTCTCTCGTGTGTGCCATAGGTGTGCATACTTTCTCTTGACACCCAAGACCTAAGATTGGGGCACGTCTGGGAGGATTTGGGGGCCACTCCCACCATGTGTAGGCAGGAGGGAGATTTGGGGAAAGCAAAGCCGCAGGGGGTGCAGTCTAGCCACAGAAAGGGGCCCAGGGGCTCCCCACATCAGACCCAGGAGCTCCTAGGGTGGGGCCAGGGGCGCTGGTGAGGAGCAGCATTGAAAAGAATGTGACTTCCTGACTCCGCTGACGAGGAAGGCCTGTCACCCCAGCCTCGGCTTGTGCTGTTGTCAGGGAAAGGGTGTGGGGGTGAGGGTAGCACTGCACTGGGGGACAGTGTTAAGCAAGTCACCAGTGACCTGTGGCTGCTTGTGGATTTTCCCCATGTGCCTTTTCCTGGTCTCTTCCTCTTGCATGTCCTTTATCCCTTCCTCTCTCCTCCCTCCCTCCTTTGGCCTCTTCCTTTCCTGTCCCTTGACTCCCAGGTGCTCCCAGGGTCGCCGAAACACCCCGCACACTGTCTTGACCTGGAGCTGTGTCCTTGGCTCAGCCTGCTCCCCAGAGCCCACCCTCACCCCAGGCCTGCACAGGTGACACTGGCCTTTACAGACGTTGCCTCATTTCAGTCCCCAGATGGATAGGGAGGGGGGGCTAGTGGCAATAGGGTCCCAACCTGGGAAAGCCCACCCAACTCGGAATGCTAATGGTAGGCAAGATGGGGGGCCCAACCTGGGAGGGTGAATTGTGCACCTGACGAGTCATGGCTCATGCAGAGTGTATTCTGGAAGATGGGACCTTAGCTTTGTGTCAACCACTCCCCCCGCTTCTCCTCCTTCTCTCCAGGTGTCCACACTTAGCCTCTGCTCCTCCCCTGCACCTAACCGGGCACCAGGACCGCAGGTGGCTGGCCACCTGTCCCTCCCTGTGGCAGAGCCGAGGCTGTACCTGCACAAGGTCCCAGCAGGCAGGATGGCTGACATGGCCAACAGCTCCAGTGAGCTCCGCCCGAAGCTACAGCAGCAGCAGGAGGCCCCCCAGGTGGGCGGCTTCGGGTGCACACTGGCAGAGCTGCGTGCCCTCATGGAGCTCCGTGGGGTGGAGGCGCTGCAGAAGATCCAGGAAGCCTATGGAGATGTGAGCGGGCTCTGCCGGAGGCTGAAGACTTCGCCCACTGAGGGTAGGTCCAGCAGAAGCCCCTAACTGTACTTCTGTTCGGCCTCTTCCCTCTGGAGGGAAGTGCTCTGTGCAGGGGACCGGTGTGGTCCCTTTGGGAACAGAGTCCTAGGGGTGTGGCCCTATGCCCTCATCAGCACCTGCTTGACCAGTCTTTCTCCACACTATAGAGCTGAGGGGGGAAGGGGGGATGAGGACCCCCAAATGACCTTCCAGGTAGGCTTCCATTGATGGAAAGAGAGAGACACGAGCCCTTTCTGCATGTTCAGGGTGTCCCCATATCCTTATCATCATGTTCAGCTAAGAGGAATCAGTAGAAGTGAAAGGGGGGAGGGTACGAGTCCTCTGGAGCTTGGGTTGCCAGTAACCTTTTCCTGGGAATGTGGGGATGGTTGCGATGGGGCATAGGAGGTCCGGAGTGTCAAGTGGAAACGGCAGCACTCACAGCTGTCCCACCATGCCGCTGCCCCACGCCTCTGGACTCCTCTCAGACATTCTCTGGAGGCACTGGTGTGGAGGCCTGGCTGTAGGGCAAAGTTCCACTCTTTCCTGGGCCCTAGTGGCTGGGGTTCCCTGTGAGGCAGGGACCACCCAAGGGCCAGCCCCAGACTCCGGGAACTTGAGCCCTTCCTGGCCCAGCTGGCACTGGCCTGGCAGGCCTGCCCGGGCTATCCCAGCACAATGCCAGGCTCACTCCCAGCCAGCGCTGATTGATGTCATCAGCTGCCCATCTCGGAGGCAGCACCTTGGCCCACCTAGTGATGCTATCCTTGGCTGTCACCCTAGGCTGCTCCTGTGCCCTGGCACCCCCTGTCCCGAGAAGCCCTGCTCATTCTATTTTCTAAATCCATCCTTTGCATGTATGGGCTTCTGCCTGGGGTTGGGTGAGGCAATCCCCTGCAGCCTTAGTGTCCTGCCCTTGCCCCAACTCCCAGGGACTGTAGGGTACAATCAAGATCCCATTGCTCTGACCTCAATCCATTCAGGCTTCAGAGGGGAGGAGTCGTGGCTGGCAGGGATGCCAGGACTCCAAGGACAGCAGCCTCTCAGCTGGCCACCTGCATGTCCTTAAATGTATGGTGGTGTGGCCATGCCCACAGGTACCCTGTCCTGCCCGCGTGCTGTCAGGGCAGATGGCCTGGCTATGTACCTGAGGGTCTTGCTCCTCCTCACTTCTTGCCTCCCCTGGCCCCAGGCCTGAGGCCCCCCAGGGAACCAGAGTGAAGGACCATTTAACCACAAGGGCTCTGGCCTCTCCCAGATCAAAGGAAGCAGATGGGCTTCAGCTGGTGGCTCTTTCCTCAGCCCGTCAGGCCTTGTTAAATATTTAAAATGTCAAGGCCCCTGGGAACCTGCTGATTCAGCCACAGAGTGCAGGCGCTCGCCTGGTGCCCAGGGAGGGGGCAGGCACAGAGAAGGGCAGGTGCCTGGGTAGGTGGCCCAGGCCTGGGCTGCCTTCTGAGGACCTAGGTCACCATGGAGGGAACCAGTGAAGCCTGAGCAGCAGCCCCTCCTCTTTAGCTCCATAGGCCTGAACTGTCTGATGCCAGGAGCTGTGACGTACACTCCCTGGGTCCCCTCAGCCAGGCCTTAGGGTCCTTAGCAGGCCTGCTGGCTCAGCAACCAGGCCCACCCACTCAGTCTTGCTTAGATACAGTGGCTGAGCTGTAGGAGGACCAGCTTAACTGCCTCCCCAGGCCCCATGCCAAGACCTTGGCAAGGTAGGCAGGCACAGGGGGGCCAAGGAGGGGCTCAGGAACAGTGGGGAGGCCAGGGAGATGTGTGATGCATTGGGAGAGGGGCTTTGTCTTCCAATCACAGCCCATCACCCCACTGTCCCCTCTACCTCTAAGGAGACCCCAGCAGCTTCTGGAGTGCATCTGAAGATAGCCACTCTGCTGGTCCGGAAGCTGGATGGGAGGCTTGCTGGGCCCTGCCCACCCCCCACCTGCCAGGAAGGAGGAGTAGATTAGCTAAGAGCCGACACAGTGTGGTCCTAATCCAATTCTGATGGCATCTGGCCTGTGCTCCAGGCAGGAGGCCCATCTGTGTCCATGCCAACCAGCCAGCTCTTCCCCCGTGCCCTGGCCCCAGGCCACCCTAGGGCCTGCTGGGCAGGCCTGTGCTCAGGAGTGGGGAGCCTGCAGCTGCCCTTGTGCCTTTTCCCCACTGCAGGCTCAGAGGCTGCAGTGGCAGCTCTTGGGACCCTCACACCCACAAGAAGGCCAGGGCTACGTGGGGAAAGAGTTGCTACGGTAGCAAGGGCAAATCAAGGCCAAAGGCAAGGCAGGTGCAGAAGTGGGGACAATGAGGGCATTTAGTGGGATTTTCTAGAGGTGACAGTGGGCTTTTGCCCTTCTTAGAGGTCCTGGGCCAGGTCCCTGGGGATACAGGGTTTTGAGGCCTTCTCACTACTGGCCCCATTTCTCAAAGTTCCTAGAGCTGAAGGAGTGAAGCTGAGTCTAGAGTGATAGACAGGCCCTTGAGCTAGGTTCCTGACCCTTAACCCCTCCCCTGTCACCCAAGAGCTATGACCAGAGTTCCTCCCTGTGGGCACAGAGAAGTCATGGCCCTCGGAAAGAGGCCTTTGGCTCCAGAAGAAATCTGAGCTGCCATCTGGGCCAGGGCGCATGGAGCCAAAAGGAGAAAGGCAGGAACAGGTGCGGCCCTTCTGGGTGAGGAGGACACAATGTGGCTGTCACCTAGCTTAGATCAGACATTCTATGGCTGTGGTTTTTCACCTTGACCAGGCCACACCCTGGCCTTCTGCAGGGGCCCCCTGTCAGGACCTCCTTATTCTCCAAGCCTTTCTGCTTGCCCGTTCCCCAGCAGATGGCAAGAGTGACACCAGCTGGTGACACAGAACTGGCTGTCTGCCAGGTGTCAGTGTGGTTGGGCCTCGAGAGGCACATCCCAGAGAGGCAATGAGAGCACAAGGAGGGACTGGGGATCCTGGGGTCCAAGGACAGTGGGTGGTGTCACTTCCCCTGCCACACTTAGGGAAGGTAGCTGAGCA
Organism: Petromus typicus; assembly: GCA_004026965.1. Taxonomy (NCBI): domain Eukaryota; kingdom Metazoa; phylum Chordata; class Mammalia; order Rodentia; family Petromuridae; genus Petromus; species Petromus typicus. The sequence goes on along the minus strand of PVIR01005023.1, from coordinate 56,450 downwards.
TCCACTGAGGCTCAGAGCCCCAGGAGCTTGCCCAGGCTGTGGACTTGGCCCCTCAGCCCCCTGACACTGCTGTGGTCCAGGAGCCCGGCCTGCTTGGAACCAAGGGTGTCTCCCTGGAACTTCTGGTTCTTCCTCCTTCACCCCCCTGGTCTCCTCGCTCACATCCTGGGGACAATTGGCCATCAGCAGGAACCGCCGGAAATCTCTTAACCCTAGCCTCTCCAGTACCCATCCTCAAGGGTGACAGTGAGAGAATCAGATCGGTTGGGAAGCCACCAAGGTGGGAGCAAAGCCACTGCACTTGGCAGAGTCAGCATGACTATATACAGCTCCGTGGGGCCTCATTCCTGTCTGATCCTTCACTGTGACCCCAGCTTGGGCTCGAGGCTGGTGCTGGTGCTGGTGCTGGTGTGGGCTCTGGCTACAACACTAGGAACGAGACAGCTATATCGCTGTGTACCTGTGGACAGTGTGGGCTCTAGGTTCTCATCTGACAGTCATCCCAGGAATCAGTTATGGGGCATCCTCCAGTGAGATACACCCGCCACAAGGGAGTCAGGCCAGATCTCTGCCACCACCACTGGACTCTGGCTTTGCTTCTCCCCAACCAGCCCTGGGCCCCCAGCCTGCTCTCCTGGGCCCCCTCATCCTGTCACATATTAGCAATTCCCCTGTTTTTGTGTCTCTGCACCCCCCTCTCCCCAGCTATCATGCTGCATCTCTCTGCTCCTTCTCTGAGAAACTTCTGGAAAGTGGGCCTCCATTCTTGTCTCCAGTGGCCACCCCTCTTCTTCATCAGTTGACAATGTTAAACTGTATGACCCTGCAAATGTTGGGGACCAGCAGGTCATGGGGCCAGGATTTGGCTAAGCCCAGTGGCTATCTTAGATGTACATTCCTGTCCTACACAGGCTGGCCACTGCGTGGGGCTCTGCAGATGATAGAGAGTCCAGATGTGTGGAACTGAAGACATCTTCCCAGGCCGGAAGAGTCACCTTTCAGACAAGGCCCCAAGAAAACCAGGCTATAACCCCTACTCCCTTGATTGGTGACTCTTGAGTGCCTCTGGTTGCTGTCTTCTGCTCTTGCCTGGTCCCGTCTGTACTTGCCGCTTGCCAGGCACTATGATGTCCTGCAAGTCCCCCCTCAGTGATAAGTGGGAGGCAGGACGAGGCAGCTGAGGAATGAAGTGGAGTAAATGAAGAAGACACATGGCTGGGTTGGGGTCCTGAGACTGGGACTCCTGTGGCCCCATGGCTACCTGGCCTGTTTTCTTATCTGGGCATCATAATGCTGGCAGCCCCTCCTCCCAGGCTGGGGCTCCCTGTGATGGTCACAGAGGACCACAGACTCACTTTCACATGAGTCTGCAGAAAGGTCACTGTCCCTGGCCTGGGCACTACCTAGAGAGGGCTGCTTGCACTGCCCAGGGCTGAGGCTGGCCTTTCCCATCCTGTCCCTCTGTGCTTCTGCCACCCTTGTGGGGCACCATGCAGGCCTGGCAGACAACACCAACGACTTGGAGAAGCGCAGGCAGATCTACGGGCAGAACTTCATTCCCCCCAAGCAGCCCAAGACCTTCCTGCAGCTGGTGTGGGAGGCCCTGCAGGACGTGACCCTCATCATCCTGGAGGTGGCTGCCATCGTGTCCCTGGGCCTCTCCTTCTATGCACCACCTGGAGAGGAGAGTGAAGGTGCAGGCCAGGGGTCTGGGTGGGAAGGAGAGGAGGGTGGCTTCCCAGAGGGCCCTGCCCAAGCTGGCATGACTTCTTTTCTGCTCCCCTTCTGTCCTTGGGCACAGCCTGTGGCAATGTGTCTGGTGGGGCAGAAGACGAGGGTGAAGCAGAGGCCGGCTGGATCGAGGGGGCTGCCATCTTGTTGTCTGTCATCTGCGTGGTGCTGGTCACAGCTTTCAATGACTGGAGCAAGGAGAAGCAGTTTCGAGGCCTGCAGAGTCGCATTGAGCAGGAGCAGAAGTTTGCTGTCATCCGGAATGGGCAACTCCTCCAGGTTCCTGTGGCAGCACTAGTAGTGGGAGATATTGCCCAGGTCAAGTATGGTGAGTGTACTGGTCTTACCCACCCCTCCAAGAAATCTGGCTCCCCTTTCCATGAACAGTGGGGCCAGGCATGAGTCCCAGCAAGGCTGTGTCCTTAAGAACTCTTATGCCTTCCACTGCAGAGGGCTGGAGACAAAGGGTATTGTGGATACAAGATGGGAGGAGTCAGAGTTTGAGACAAAACACTGGCCCCAGGAAGCAGGCTGTCCCCGTGGCCCCCCGAGGAGGTCTTCATTACTACCAAAGGATGCAAATGTCCCTGTTCCCTGGTTAGATGAAGGTGGTTTCCCCCTCTGTCTTACTTTCCCATCACTAAGACGAAATAATTGGCAGCCACAACTGAAAGAGCATTATTTTGGCTCACAGTTTCTAGAAGATTCAGTCCATGGGTGGTTGGCTCCAAGGCAGGGCCGCATGGAAGAAGGGATCACAGAGGAAAGATGCTACCCCATAGCAGCCAGAAACAGAAAGGAAAAAGCACAATGGAGGAAAGTCTCAGCGTATGGCAGGCAGCCAGGAGGCAGAGAGACAAGGAAAGAGCTCAGGAAAAGAATCACTTTCTTAGTGATCTGCCTCTTCTGACTAGGCTCTACCTCCTAATAAAACATTCAGCTACTGAACTCATCACTGTACTAATCCTCTGATGAGGATAGCAGCCACGGGATCTTATCACTTTCCAAAAGCTCCACCTTAGAAGACATAAGAAGTTTGGGGAACATTTTAGACTGAACCCATGACATCCTTAAAGAGGAGACTGAAGAAAGAGGGCTCCCAAGTGCCTTGCCCAAGTGGCCAATCATATCTCAAGGGACTTCCAGTGGGAGAGCTTGGAGGAGGCAGTCTTAGAGACCTACAGTCTTTGGTTCTGGCTCTGGGCCGGCTTTCAGGAGACCTGCTGCCCGCCGACGGAGTGCTCATCCAGGGCAATGACCTCAAGATCGATGAGAGCTCCCTCACAGGCGAGTCGGACCACGTGCGCAAGTCAGCTGACAAAGACCCCATGCTGCTGTCAGGTGAGGGCCACTTCCCCACGCAGCCCAGCACAAAGCCAACTTGGAAGCCATTTGGCCCAGTTGCCTGGCTGACCAGAGCAACAGCCTCCCTAAGTATTCCTTCCAGCTGAGGAGCCACCAAAAGCCTCCACTGGGGGCCTGATGGTAGCAGCTGCAGCCACAGGGTAAGGAAATAGGTGCTACCAACTTATCAGGGCCTCTGTGTCCATAATGGGAAGCATCAAGTTGGGGAGATCTTTCTGGGGCTCAGCATAGTGTTCCTCCCAAATCCAGGCCCATAAGAACACCCAGTATACACAATATTCCTTTTCCAGAGGTTATGACTTAGCCTAGTATTTATCCCAGTGGGAAATGCAGATCCCAGGAGGGCCCTGTGAATAGCTCACCACTTGCCCCTCTGTGGGTCTCTGGATCCCTGCTGAGCCAAGGAGCAGGCTACAGTCTAGACTTAAGGCCAGCACAGGTCTGGTGATTTCTGGGTAGTGAGTCCCTGTCGGTGAGATTTCCTGGGAGCAAACCTGCAGGCACTGAACATGTGGCCCACCAGATGGCGCAAATCTCTGTCTCAGTCTCTGTATCGCTGTGTCAGGCACTCATGTCATGGAAGGTTCTGGAAGAATGGTGGTGACGGCTGTTGGTGTGAACTCCCAGACGGGCATCATCTTCACCTTGCTGGGAGCTGGCGGAGAAGAGGAGGAAAAGAAGGATAAAAAAGGTAAGGTGACATCAACTTCCAGCTTGCAGTGCTGATGATGGCCCTCCAGCTAGGTCTCTGCTTTTTCTTCTTGTCTGCCTGCGGAAGGTCTTCTGCTAGAGAAAGCCAGACCTCCCTGCCCTCCCCAGGTCACAGCCCCACAGACCCACACCCCTGTGTCATTTCTCTGGCTTTGGCCTCTCCTGCAGCCCTAACCAAATGGGGAGTAGAGATTTCTAGGCTTGTGCCTCCCACTCAGGGAGAATCTACCCTGTAGTCCAGAGAATCCACGCATATAGCCAGAACTCTACTTCCTGCCAGAGGCGTCCAGCAGGGCCCTGGGGCCAAGGAACCAGTGAAAGGACAGTCACTCTCGGGCTACAGGTGGCTGGGCCCGCCCACCCGCAGCCTCACAGGGACAGGCCTGGCATAAGGAAGGACATACTAGCAGCCCCAGCCTGCTCCACCTCTCACAGCCCCCAGCTCCTGTGGGCTTCTATTGCTAGAAGCTTCCAAGAGCCTTATCTCCTAGCAACCTGCGTCTCCCCACAAGGGCACTGCCCTGCTCCCATCAGGCCAGGTCCACGACCACCACCTCTTTGTTGCACCAAGCCCCTGTCTCCATGAGCTTCAGGCTAAGGGGCTAAGGTCTCTCCCCCAGTGAGCCCACAGGCTACACAGGCAGGTGGACTCTAGGTTAGGTGCTAGGTAGACCCTAGACATCTTTGGGCTAGAGTCCCTAGACATCCCTCCAGAACCCCAACTGGCCCTTTGCTGGTGGCCTCTTGGTCACATCTGGTGGCAGGAAGCCCCTGCCACTCCACTCCAACTCCACATCTTGGACTCTTGGAGCCTCCACTCTCAGTGACCTTGGGTCCCTTTGCAGGCTCCAGGCATACTGCTCTGTCCCTTCACTGTCAGTATCTTCCACAGTTTGGTCCTGGGCCCCTCCTTTTTTTAACTTGACCCTTACCTCACTCCTCTCCCAGTACCCTCAGACTGGGTAACTTAGGGCCCAGGAGGCCAGCTTTCTTCTGGAAGAGATCTCACCATGCCAGCATCTCTCCTGCCAGCCCTAACCCTGACTGCCAGGGGTTAGCCCAGCCTGCTAGCTATACTTGGAAAGTGTTACCTGCTCACCTACCTACTCTTTTCTGTAGCTGTGCCTCTTGACTATGGCTCCTACGTACCTTTTCCTGAGAGGTGCCTGCCTACCTCAGCCCTGTCCCCACTCCAGACTACCTCTCCCTGCAGCACTCGCCCCAAGTGGCCCTCCTTAGGGGCCTCCCTAGCCTTGTCTGCACACTGCTCTGTGGTCTGTCCAGCAGTAACACCTATTGTGCTATTTTGTCACCATGCTGTCATCCTGTGTCTATGAGTGTCTCCTCTGCCACCCTCTCCCTATCTCTGAACTGCCCTCCAACTTGTACAGGGGCCCTGGGCAGAAAGGACCCAATCTATGCCCCACCTCCTACTGGGAAGGGCCTCTCCTTTCTTCTTGAGAACTCCAGAGCCCAGCTCTACTAGGAGCCACGTGGCTCCCTGTCTGACCCTGAATTCCCAGTGACAATGAGCCATGGAGAAGGAACCTGCAGGCCAAGCCATAAGCCCCCGCTGCTCTGATCACCTCTGGATCAGGGCCAGAGCAGATGTGACCCCAAGCACAGCTCCTGTAACAAACGGCCACCTCTCCTGTGCCCAGATGGGTCCACTGGGGCCCAGTCTGGCCCTCCACTGCCTCCTGCCACTGGACACCAGCACTGAGGTGGGCCCTCCCATATGGTGGCCCTGGGCACACATGCAAGCTTTGTCTGTCATGAGTTACCCTGGAAGTACCCAGAAGGTGCCCAAGACCCAATGGAGTCCTGCATGTACACACGCAGAACTAAATGTCAGCAGAGTGCCTGGGCATGCAAACCCCATGGGCAGCACTGGGGGAGTGGGTATCCCCTGCCACCCCCTGCATGGCCTGGGGCCCATCTAGTGCTGGCATTAGGGGTTCACAAAGCTCTGGCCAATGGTTTTGCCCAAGACACCCAGAGAATGTCTGGTGACCACATGGTAGGAGGTGGTAACGACCCCATCCCACATCTTGGGCTATACTATCTGTGGCCAGCTCTGCCTATTGTCCTGTGTGTGTGTGTGTGTGTGTGTGTGTGTGTGTGTATGTCCTGGCCACGTGGGTATTCTCAAGTCTCTGTGTCTGTCATTCCTTTTCCACTGTAGGCAAGCAGCAGGATGGGGCGATGGACAGTAGCCAGACCAGAGGTAACACAGCAGGAGCTGGCGGGTGAAGCAGGGCGGGGGCTGGGGGAGGCCAGGTAAGTGGGCCCATCCCTGCCAGAGGGTGGAGGGGGCACCCTGAGGTTGCTCCAAGCTGCCCACCTACAGCCACTGCTGGGAGTGCAGAGCAGCTACCTCGGGTCTAGCCAGCTCAGAGCTAGCACAGTGTGAATGCCCTGGGCCGTTTGGCCAGATGAGGAAACTAAAGCATAAAAAGGCTGACTTGCCCAAAGCTCCAGGTCCTGATCCTGAGCATTTCCCAGGTGAGCACCCTTTCAGTCGAGCCCACGGGCCAGAGTCACGGCCAACATCTAAGGGGCAGAGGCCCAGGTTCCTGGTGAGTTCTTGGAGACATGGGAAGAAGACATGGGTGGCAGAGGGTGATCCAAGGAGAGATGTCAGGACAGATCAGTGGTCAGCTCTAGGTGACAGGAACACAGGGAGATATAGCATGGTCCTGACCCCTAGGAAGGTCACAGGCAGAGATGGACAGTTGCGGGTACCATGTGGCAGGTGTTCATCCAGACACCTGGGGACCTAGGGACTAGGACAGGGTCACCCCAACCAGCTGCAGCTCAGAGTATAACTGAGGTTGACAATCAATTCAAGACAGGACAACCCAGTGACTGGAGGCCTCCTGGCATGAGGTGCTGAATGGGGAAGGGGCACAAGGCTACAGTGTCCCAGTTGGGCAAGGACTGACATGTCCTCGAGGCAACTAGGAGAAAGAAGCTGTAGTGAGTGGCCTTGGGCTCCTGGGTAGGGAGAAAGAGTGCCAAGGTGATGCCAAAAGAGCCTAACATGGAGGACAAGAGTAAAGCAGGAGAAAGGTAATCTTGTGCACCTCAACTGCCAGTCCGCTGGCCTCTACTGCAGACATGAATTACTCAGGCAGTGTAGCTGGAGACCCAGAGGGAGCCCAACGTGTATGAGGCTGGAGCTTAGAGGTTCTGGGAGACTCACCACTACCCCATCAAAAGCAGTGAGAGGAAGCATGAAGGTCCCACCCAGGAGAAGCAAAAGGAGTTGAAAGAGGTGATAGGGAGCAGAAAGGCTAATGGAAGGAGATGGCCGAGCAGGGCCAGGCAGACTGGGAAGAGGGCAGCCAGGAGACAGCTCAGAGGCCAGGAATGAATGAGCCAGCCTTAGCTTCCAGAACACTCTTCAGAGCACAGTCTTCTGCTCTTAGATACTGAGATGTGAGGCATCCCAGGACTGGCCACTGTGTCTGTGTGCCTAAATTCCTTGTGTTGTGTCTGTCCTTCTTTCCCACGAGACAGCCCAGACCCTGTCCCACTAGGATGGTGCTGCTGCAGCCCTCTTCCCTTGGGAGGGCATGTGCTTAGGCGGCTGCACAGGGAAAGCCATGTGGAGCTTGGAAATAAGCGCACCCCACAGAACCCCATTTCTTCTGTTTCGTGCGGCATGTCAACCTGATAACAGTCCCCTGGAGCCCTTTCCGCCGGCTGGGCCCTAACCTTGCCAACTGGGCTCCCCTGTGTACAGCCAAGAAGCAGGATGGGGCAGTCGCCATGGAAATGCAGCCCCTGAAGAGTGCAGAGGGCGGGGAGATGGAGGAGCGGGAGAAGAAGAAAGCCAGCGTACCCAAGAAGGAGAAGTCGGTCTTGCAGGGCAAGCTCACGAAGCTGGCTGTGCAGATTGGGAAAGCAGGTAGGGCTGGCTGGAGGCAGAGATACAGGAACCACTGAGGAGGGGCGGGGACACGGAGTATGTGGGGTAGGGAGAGAAGTGGCAGGTCATGTAGGCTCTGCGCACACATAGGCTGCAGCCTGAGCCATCCCCTGCGGCTGTCTACCCAAATATGGGGCAAATCTGGGTGCCTTTAGGGGGCCCCAGGCTAACTCAAGCCGGCTGCAGCTACAGTGGCTCTAACCTCTTCACCCTTCTCCTCCTTACCCCTCCCCACTGCTTGGCCTCCATCGTGGCTGGGCAGGGCTAGTGATGTCCGCCATCACTGTCATCATCCTGGTCCTCTACTTTGTCATCGAGACCTTCGTAGTGGACGGCCGAGTGTGGCTGGCAGAGTGTACGCCAGTCTACGTGCAGTATTTTGTGAAGTTCTTCATCATTGGCGTCACTGTGCTGGTTGTGGCTGTCCCTGAGGGCCTGCCTCTTGCTGTCACCATCTCCTTGGCTTACTCTGTCAAGGTAATCACTGGGCCTCTGACTGGTTAATCCTATGGAATCAGAAGCGGGAGTGGGTTATGGCTAGAGAGGGGCTGAGAGGCAAGAAGCATAGGGGAAGCCTGTGGCACTGCGTGTGGGAGGGCCAGGTTGCCATGGGGCGCCTCAGGCCAGCAGGTGAGTTGAGAGGGGCCTCTGGGGATGCCAGACCCCTGGAGCCTGCCTGCTCCCTCGGTCTGGCCGCCACCCAGGCTGCACCCTGAGATCCCCAATGGGATGTTCATGTTACACGCATGCCGTGTTCGCCTTGACCATTTCTCGCTCCCCTTCCCCCGCTGAACAAACAGCCCAAGCACCCCGACCCCATCTGTGCCCTTTGTAGAAAATGATGAAGGACAACAACCTGGTGCGCCACCTGGATGCCTGCGAGACCATGGGCAATGCTACAGCCATCTGCTCCGACAAGACGGGCACGCTCACCACCAACCGCATGACCGTAGTCCAGTCCTACCTAGGAGATACTCACTACAAGGAAATTCCAGCCCCCAGCGCCCTGACCCCCAAGATCCTTGACCTTCTGGTCCATGCCATCTCCATCAACAGTGCCTACACCACCAAAATACTAGTGAGCAGGCGCAGGAGGGCAGGCTGGCAGGCCATGTCAGGGAGAGGGCAGGGGCTGGGCTGGGGGCATGGCACAAGCATCCCAAGGGGCTCACAAGGCCCATTGGGAGCTTCGAGGGACTAGGGTGCAGCTCCGCGGCCAAGTGCTTGCTTAGCATGCACAGTGCGCTGGGTTCTGTCTGCAATGCTGCAAAGAAAGAAAAAACCACAATCAACAACTTTGAAGCAGAACCTCCAGGGTACTCTGGCTGCTGGGTGGGGCCTAGTGATGATAGGAAATCAGCCTTCAAGGGCTCATTTTGCAGTAAGGTGGGGCCTTTCTAGGCCACACCAGGCCTTCCTCTGCCACCCTGTCAGTGTGGAGGGCACAGCCAGACAGGAGCCAGGGCCTGGGGACAGCACGGGGGTGCTCACAACCCCCACACCATGCTAGCTCTCCTCATCCTGCAGCCTCCAGAGAAGGAAGGCGCCCTCCCACGCCAAGTGGGCAATAAGACTGAGTGCGCTCTGCTGGGCTTCGTGCTGGACCTGAAGCGAGACTTCCAGCCGGTGCGGGAGCAGATTCCGGAAGATAAGCTTTACAAAGTGTACACCTTCAACTCGGTTCGCAAGTCCATGAGTACCGTCATCTGCACACCCGATGGCGGCTTCCGCCTCTTCAGCAAGGGGGCCTCAGAGATCCTGCTCAAAAAGTGAGTGGGCAACAGGAAGGAGCCAGGGGCCGGGCGGTGGGGGCTAGCTAAAGGGTAACCACAAAATCTCTTTCTTTTTGTCTGTAGCAAAATAGGCCTAATACGCAACTGACTATTTTAAGCACTTCAAACTACATGGTTCAGCGGCATTAACTGTATTCACAATGTCAGCCATCGCTGCTATGGGTTTCAAAACATTTCTATCACCTTAAAAAGAAACCCTGGATACATTAGGCAGTTACTCTCAAGCCCTGGCAACCACTGCTCTGTTGTTTTATCTGGATTTGCCTAATCTGGACAAGTCATACCAATGGAATCATACACCTCGTGGCATTTGTGTCTGCCTTTCCCTGAGAATAATGTCCTCATATATCAGAATTTCATTCCTTTTTGACAATTGAATATCATCCTTTTGTACAGAAAAGACCACATTTTGTTTCCCCATTTATCTGTGGACAGACCAGGACTGTTACCACAGATTGGCTATGGTGAATAATACCATGAAAATTCATGTACACATTTCTGTTCGAACACACATTTTCAACTCTTTGGAATATATGCTATGTTAACTTTCTATTACTATAACAGATAACTAGATGAGCAACTTATAAAGAGAAAAAAGGTTATTTTGGCTTACAGTTTTGGAAGTTTCAGTCCATGGTACATTGGCCCCACTTGCAAGGCACCACATCATGGCAGGAAGTGTGTAGTGGAGCAAAAGCCCATTCGTTTCATAGCTGGGGTGAGAAAAAAGGATGAAAAGATCACAGTCCCATAACCTCCTTTGAGGACACACATCCAATCACCTAAAACCTCCTCATTAGGTCTTAAATTTCTGCCTCCTCCTGGTAGCTCCAAGCTGGGGATCAAGCCTTTAACCTTCAGGGCTCTGGGAGATAGATGCTCAAGATCCAAACTGTAGCATTCCACTCCCAATCTACATAGGTTCATGGCCACCTCACAGTGAAAAATGCACTTGATCCATCTCTGAGAGTCCCCAATGTCTTAATACTTCTAGCGCTGCTCAAAAGTCCAAGTCCCAAGTCTCCTCTGAGACTCAAGACAAACTCTTAGCTGTGAGGCCCAGTAAAATTCAAAAAGAAAGGTAAACACTGCCAACATGCACTGGCACAAGGGTAAACATTCTCAATTCAAGAAGGGAAAAATAGCAAAGTTATATGGAGAGATAAGATCAAAACCTAGGACAGTAAACATTAAACCTGAAATCACCAAGGCCAGCACCGGGGATACACTGTGGTGAGATGTAGGCCCCAAGAACTTGAGCAGCCCTGCCCTTGTGACTTTGCTGGGTGCAACCCACATGACTTCCCTCAGGGTCAGCTTTGCTCTCCCCCACAGGTCTTCCTTTGTAATCTGGGTGGATGCCTCCAAGGTCTCACAACTCTTGCATTCTGCATGCCTACAAACCCAGAATCATATGTTCAGATCTGCCACCAATGTCAGCTATACCTGGGCCCCTTGAACCATGGCTCCTGTGGCTCTAAGTGCCTGAGTGGATGGATATATGGAAAGAAATCCCAAGAAAACAATTCTCTAGGCACTTTGGGGTGAGGAGGGCTCCCTGGGGCTCTCTTTGACAGAGACTACTTTGGAAAGTCTTTGACATTAATTTGTGTTTCTTCCTCCCTGAGTCTGTGATGCTGTGGTCTTGCTAGTGTCTGAGATCCTCTCAGGAATCTTTCTTATGGTTCCAGTGGAAAAGATTAGCTTCTTTTTAGCAGCAGTAGCAATTGCAATTGCACTCTCTTTAGCCAGAGAGTGCATTTTTTTCCCAGCCAAACAGCAAGTGTTTCAAGTCTTTTCATTCTATTCCTCCTTGCTCCCAATTCTCACAGTAAATTTGGCTAAAAGCAGCCAGTGATACCCATACCGTAGCCTAACTGCTGTGCTGCCTTGAAATTTTGTCCACCACATAAATGAGTCCATTGCTTTTAAAGTCAGATACCTACAGAGTTTTGTGGCATGGACAAAATACAGCCAAGTTTTTCTTGCCACAGCATAACAAGGATGAGCTTTCATCCCATTATCTACCAAAACCCTTGGGCCATCTGAACCTCATCAGCATAACCTGTACCACCCACATCCCTTCCACATTTGGGGCTGCCAAGCCACCACCAGAGTCTCCAGGAATCTCTGCTTACAGAACCCTAGGCTTTCTCTAGCTTGTTCCCCCAAACTCTGCCAACACTCCTGTGCAAAACAGTTCTGAAGACTCTTTCACTTTGCCCCTTCACTTGCAGAAATGACTCCATTTTTCATTTCCAATTTTCTAGGCATTTTCAATATATCCAAAATTACTATCACATATACGTAGGAGTAAAATTTCTGGACCATGGTGATAACTCTGTGCTTACAATTTTTTGTTGTTTAGGGGGCTTTTTTTGAGACAGGGTCTTGCTTTGTAGTTCAGGCTGACCCTGAGCTCACTATGTAGCCCAGGCAAGCCTCGAACTCACAGCAATCCCCTGCCTCTGCCTCCCGAGTGCTAGGATTACAGGCGTGAGCTATCACGCCCAGCACTGTGGTGTGTGGTACTGATTGCTGGTGGGCATGAGTCACCACGCCCGGCATTGTTGTATGTGGTTATGGGGACTGAACCCGGGCCCTTGCTTTGCAAGGCAGGTGCCGGAACAATTGAGCTAAATCCCTGGCCCTGTACTTACATTTTTGAGATCCTTCCACATGGTTTTTAAAATGACTGCACTATCCCATGTCTTCACCCATAAATTAGAAGATTCCAACTTCTCATCCTTACCAATAGTTGTTATTTTTTGCTATGATCATTATTAGCCTTCCCAGATTTGTGTAACTCATGGTGGTTGTGATTTGTGTTTTCCTGAGGACTAAAAATCTTAAGCAACTTTCCGTGGGCTCAGTGGGCATCTGTAGGTCTCTTTTGTCCATGTTTGAGTTGGGTTGTTTGTCCTTTTACTGTTGACTTTTATATATTCTGGGTTCAAGATCCTCATCAAATACATAATCTGTGACTATCTCCTCTCATCCCGTAAGCTATCTTTTCATACTCTTGAGAGTGTCCAGAAGCACACATGTTTGAGGATTGTGATAAAGTCTTAAGTGTCTGTTCTTGCTGTTGTGGTTTACGTCAATTTCTTTCAGAGGCAATGAAAATGTTCTAGTTGACTGTCGTGATGTTTGTACATTTCTGTGGAAATCCCAAGAACCATTGAATTGTACACTTTCAGTGGATGAATTATGTAGTATGTAAATTATGTATCAATAAAGCTGCTAAAAATAAACCTGAAGGAAGGGCATGCACCTCACCTTGGATGTCCTGCACCCCTTTCTCAGCCTGCACATATCCTCAGCCCCTGCCTCTCTGTCCCCTTTGTGCTCCTTCCCTCCCCCAACTCCACAGGCCTCCATCACCAAGTACACTGTCACCTGGCTGCCAGGTTGGCATATGTGGCCCTTAGGTGGCCCAGGCAAAAGCCGTTTTCCACCTGAGGCTGTCGTTACTGGGATAGGGGGAGAGGCTGAACTGTCCTCTTTCCCTGCCTCCTCTCTGGTGGCACTGTGGGCCCAAGCTCTGTACCTGGGGCTGAACTCCAGCCCTGGTATTGCCTTTTGCTGGCTTGATAGGCAAAGGCAGGTTATGCCCCCACTGCGTTGGTGTCCCCTCTACCATGGAGCCATCCTCAGTGCAGCATGCATCATGCCAAACTTTGCCTATTGTCACATGCCATTCTCCCTGCCCATATGTCCCTGCATCCCCTGTTTATAAGGGAGCCAATCATTGGGCCTTACCACACCCTAATCTGGTATGACGGGCATTGTTTCCTCTTGTTCTCTTCCTGTCTCCCCTCCCACCCACCCTCCCTGCCCAGGTGCACCAACATCTTAAACAGCAATGGGGAACTCCGGAGCTTTCGTCCACGGGACCGGGATGACATGGTGAAGAAGGTCATCGAGCCAATGGCTTGTGATGGCCTGCGTACCATCTGCATTGCCTACCGAGACTTCTCTGCAGGCCAAGAACCCGACTGGGATAACGAAAACGAGGTGGTGGGTGACCTCACGTGCATAGCTGTCGTGGGCATCGAGGATCCCGTGCGGCCTGAGGTAGCCACCCCTTTTCTGGTAGCTGCCTTGGTCACTGTACTCACACATCAAGTGGGTGGCAGGGTGGCCTTATCCCATGTCTGGCTTTCCCAGTTGTCATACCTCTTTCTACCAGAGTCAGGTAGGGCGAACTGGCCAGCACCAGAGTCCAGAAAGACTAGGTAAGGTAGTCAGTAACAGAGACTTGGGATTCTCTGGGGCATGGCTGACTCTCCCAAGATCCGACTCCTCCTTAACACAGTGGGCCCTGACCCACACAGGGGTTCTGACAGTAGAGGCTCTGCTTATTTGTCCACAGGTGGTCACCAGGGATGACTGAACAGGGAAGCCTGAGGAAACAGGTTTGGGGAACAAGGTGGGAAGTTCTCAGTCAAGAGGTCGGTCAGGTCCCAGTGAGGTTCAGGGCTTCCGCTGTGGAATGTTAAGTGGTCAGGACACAATGGCCTGGTGGCACGGACACTCCAGGGCACCTCTATGTAGGTGATACCACCAGGGTGACATGTGGCTGTGACAGAGACTGATGAGGAGAACAGAATGAAGGAGGGTAGCTGAGCTCAGGTGTGGCCTTGATATTGGACAGCCATCGGAGCAGGTCCACACCCTGGCTGTGGCTTCAGTCTTTCAAGATGGGACGTCCTTGGGCAGGCAGAGTCTGAAAGAACCTTCTGTTGTACCGGACCCTCTCCATTGGTGGTGCCTCATGCCAGCGGCAGGGCTACCACCATCCTGCCCATTAGCTGCAAAAGCACAATGTATAGGTGTAGTGGGAGGCAAGACAAGACAGTGGCCTTGAGTCCCAAAGACACTGCAGTCATGTCTGGGAGGAATGGTGGATGGGAGATACTTGCAGTGAGCAGTACTTTTTATAAGTTTTCATCTTAGATAGTGTGAAATGAAGACAAGTCATGAGAAGGCTGTATGGGAGATCCCGCTTCTGTGGGTGCCGTGGTGGGGAAGGGCCGGGAAAGGCCAGCCCAGGCTAGGTGATGGAAGCATGGCCCAGCGCTCAGAGAGAGCTCCTTTCTGGCTTGAGAGTAGCCCGGAGAGATTGCAGGTGGCAGGTCGCAGTGACAGGGCCAGGTGGAGAGGCCAGGTAGACCCTCAGGAGGCTGGCCAGCTAACCGGTGCCCAGGAGGAGCCCAGAGAACGAGGTGAAAGTCTGGTGGAATCACAGGGTGGCTGACTTTGGAGGAGGCTGTGGGGCTATGCTGTGGAGGCTGAGGGATGGCACTGTTGATGCTATCAGACCTTGAGGAGAAAGCCGGACAAGGAGGGACACTTCTTCCCAGGAAAGCAAAGTCATCCTTAGATCCTCAGGCAGTTGAGGCGTGCCAGGCCTCAGGCTCCTCTTGGCCACTTGGTGGCAGCAGAGGAATGGCACCAGGGCTGCCTAACAGCTCATGGTCATATCCAGCACCCCGAGAGCCTCAGAGATCACCCCCGAGGGTGGAAAGGTGAGACAGTTGTGCAGATGTGGGGCCCACCTCCTTCCAGCAGCTGTGCTCTCCCCAGGGCTGATCCTTCCTGGCCAATCCCAAGGCCATTTGCTTCAGCAGCAGGGCCCTCTCTCTCACTTCCACTTTCTCCCAGCTGCTCTGAGCTGTCCTACTTTGGCCCCGCTCAGCCCTAGTTTGTTTTTCTGTCTTTTTCCCAAGTGCTAGGGACATCTTTGTCCTTCCCTGTCAAAGGCAAAGCATGCTGTGGGGCCAAGCAGTGCTTTGCTTCTCCAGCATACAGCTCGAAGAGGAAGGCTCATTCCCAAGAGAAATGGCTTAAAGTTTATCCTGTGACACAAGATAAATCAAAAGCAGAGATAAGTGAGTGACAGCAGGGATTCCCCCCTGACTTAGGGCCCTGCTCACCATCAGGGAGCTGGCAAGGTGACCAGAGTCAGGAGGCCAATGCCATCACCATGCCAAGAGTGACCTGTGCGCTGCTGCTGTTCAGCAGCTTTGGAGCTCAGCTGCCCAGCTGGAAAATGACACTGATAAAGTTGGGTGATTCCTGGGGTCACCTTGGTGACCCTGGCAAACTTGAATCTCTCTCCCCTGGGATAAAAGCTTCTCGTGGCGTCTGCCAGCACCACTTGTGGCCTAGGGCCTGGGTCTGAGCTGTCATTGGTTTGTGGGGCACAAGTAGTGAAGGACAAATGGGAAAGTGGCCGAGGAGCTAGGGAAAGTAACTCTTCTGTCACCTGAGAGACATGGGACCACACATTTGCTCTACTGCCAACTTTGCTGGAACTCAGGGTCCTGCAGATCTGGGTGCAGGTAGGGGCATATCCTTGATGCCAAACCCATTGAGTACCCAAAGATATACCCATCAGGTTTGGCTGGCCCTTCCTACTTATATCATCTCTTGCAGGTTCCTGAAGCTATCCACAAATGCCAGCGTGCTGGCATCACAGTCCGCATGGTGACTGGAGACAATATCAACACAGCCCGGGCCATTGCAGCCAAGTGCGGCATCATCCAACCAGGGGAAGACTTCTTGTGCTTGGAAGGGAAGGAATTCAACCGAAGGATCCGCAATGAGAAAGGAGAGGTAGCCCCGCCCCTGCCCCGCCCCTGCCCCTCCCCTGCACTGGCACCCGCCTTGGTTCTGCAGCGTCCCTGTACCTCCTCAGATAGAACAGGAGCGGCTGGACAAAGTGTGGCCCAAGCTGAGGGTGCTGGCCCGGTCATCTCCCACTGACAAGCACACTCTGGTCAAAGGTAAATGAGCTCGATCACCCTCTTCCTATGGGCCAGCAGCAGCACCCCTGCATGCTGTGACAATTTCTCCTAGACACCCCACACCACACTCCCTGACGGGTCCCCAGAGCTTGCTTAGGAAGCCAGGGTCCTCAGCTCTAGATCTGCTGTTTCTAGAAACTGGTGAATAGAAAATATCCATGTAAGAAGGGCCCATAGGGAGTACACCCTCATCCAAACAAACGGGGAACTGAGGCCCAGGACAGGGAAACATTTATCCCATTCCCACAGTGCAGAGCCCCTCCTTTCTACCAAATCACACCACCCTGGTTGCAGATGACATCAGCTTTGCCTTGCCCTGTTCTGTGTTCCAGGGATTATTGACAGCACTACAGGTGAGCAGCGGCAGGTGGTGGCAGTGACTGGGGATGGCACCAATGATGGGCCAGCCCTAAAGAAGGCAGACGTGGGATTTGCCATGGTAAGTCACTATATCCGCCAGCTTTCCTCTGTTGGAACCAAATATCTGACACCCACAATTTAAAGGAGGACATAGTTTATTTGGCTCATGGTTTCAGAGGAGTCAGTGCATGGTTGGCTGCTCCAAGGCAGAAAAACATCATTGCAGGAATGGATAGGAACCAAGGCTACTCACTTCATGGCAACTGAGAATCAGAGTAGGGTAGCCATGCCAGAGACCACATGCAGTACCCAAAGACAAACCTCAATGACCTACCCAGACACCCAGAAGTGTGCTTTACTACTCCCCAATCAAGTTGACCTGTCATAATTGCTAGCCACAATCATGCCTTATCCACTTGAAAAACACATATATTTCCTTAAACAGACTTAGTCTCCAGGCAAAAATAATAACTAATTCATAGTTCCAACTAACATGATGCAGCTGCCCTTCAACAAACCAATAATGCAATGATTCCTTCCGAAAAGTTGGGACAGTCCCAGAAGTTTTCAAAAAGCTAAAGACTCATCTGAGACTAAAAACACTTAGCTTTAAAAATAAAAAACAAATTATATACTCCAAGGTACAATGGCACAGGGTAAACATTCCTATTCCAAAGGAAGGAATAGAGGAATAGAAAAGAATTGGACCAAAACCCAGAAGGACAAATGTTAAGTTCTGTACCTCCACGTACAAAAAACCAGGGTACACATTGGGCAGATTAGATCTCCAAGGAGCTTGAGCAGCCCCAACCTACAGCCTTGCTGGTTGCATCTCACATGGCCTCTCTTTGGGCTGGCTCTGCTCAGTGTCTGTGGCTTTCCTGGCATGTGTTCCACATTCCCAGTATCTTCAACTTTCTGGGATCTCCACTGTGTCTCTGACTTCATTCCCACAGCTTCTTGCACTGGCCTTTCAGGAACTCTTAGCCTGGCCTACCAGGCCTCCATTTGAAATCTGTTTGGAAGCTTCCATAATCCCACAATTCTTGCATTCTGCATGCTGGCAAAAGCAGCATCATATGGATGACACCACAGCTTGCTGTCACTGGCCTCAACTCTCCACATAGTTCCTCTTGGGTCAAAATTTAAGTTCTTCATATCTTTCTGCTCTACTTTTTCTTCTGATTCTCACTATAAATCTAGCTAAAAACAACCAGCAATACCCATCCCACAGCCTGAATGTTGGGCTGCCTTGAAATTTCCTCCTCCAGATCAATTAGTTCACTGTTGATTGATTGACCGATCTATCTTTTTTTTCTTTTCTTCTACTCCACCATTCTTTTTCTTTTCTTTTTTTTGAGACAGATTCTTGCTTTGTAGTTCTGACTGGCCCTGAGCTCACTATGTAGCCCAGGCCAGTGTCAAACTCAGCAATATGTGGTACTGATTGCGGGTGGGCGTGAGTCACCATGCCTGACATTGTGGTATGTAGTACCAGGGATCAAACTCGGGACTGTGCACTTGCCAGGTGGACGCAGGAACCACTGACCAAAATCCCCAGTCCTATTCCACCATTCTTAATCTCAGTCTCCCGCAAAGTCTTGGGACATGAACAAAATGTAGACTTTTTTTTTTTTTTTTTTTTTGCCAGAGTGCAACTTATTTGGCCTCTAGTCCAATGGCCAGTGAAGTCCTCATTCCTATCTAAACCTCCTTTTACCATCTACATTCAAGCCAGCATTCTGGACTTCTAAGTTCCATCCAGAGTTATCTATTAATGAGGCTTACAGCATCCTAAAACTTCTCTAGCTGGCAACTCCAAACTTTTACCAACTCCTCCTGAAAATCAGTTCCAGAAGCCTCTGAACCACCTAGTTAGATATAGTTATAACAATGACCGCATTTCTCTGTTGGCAATTTCCTGTATTAGCTTTTTTTCTTGGGACATGATACCTGACACCCCAACTGAAAGGAGGTGAGGTTTAATTTAATTCATCGATTCAGAGGACTCAGCTTATGGTCAGAGATATCATGACATGATTAACAGTGGCAGCCACGCCACACCAGGCTCACTTTCCATAGTAGATGACACCTGTGGCCCACAGACATTAGATTTATACCCAAAAAAGGGAACGAGGATAGGTTGCAAAGTGCTAGAAGGTTCTTTCTCTCACATCCTAGCAGTTTGGGCCTGAATGGGCTCTGTCCATTAAGGGACACATGTGTGATTTGCTTAAGGACATTTGATGTGATGACACCTGAGATGAGGTGACAGTGGGGCCAAGATGCACTATTAGAAGGGAGCAAAAGTCAAAGGGCTTGTCAGTGATGGCCCCAGCCTGCCAGCACTCTCTCCCAATCCATGCTAAGTGGACTCCTGGCCCAAATGTATCAGCAGAGTCCCCCAGAGATTTGTCCCCTGTACTATGTCCTGTAAAGGCCCTGATCCTAGGTGGTATTCCAGGCATTTCCCACATGGATGGCTGTGGTCCTGCAAGGAGCGTGGCTTGGCAGCAGCCTGATAAACCATGTCTTCACCTTGTAGCAGGGTGAAGATGGAAGCCAGGCTTGGCTAGGCTGAAGTTCAGTCCAGGCTGCTTTATCATGATTCCTCCCTCACCAAAGCCACACTATCAATCCACAACCGCCCACCTCTCTGCATGTTTCAACCAACCCGTGACCACTCTGACCAGTATGGTTATGCTCCCTGCTGTTTGCTATAAAAGTATGTGTATCTTGCAATAAAAGCGGAAGCATTCTCGAAGCTTCCTTGGCGTCTGCTGGGTGATTCAGCGCCTTACCCTCTCATCGTGAGCCTAACCCCCAGATTACAACAGAAGGGAGCACCCTTCCCTCAGCCCACTTTCAGTGCATCCCACCAGGGTCCTCATCCAACCCTCCTCCCCCAATCCCCAGACCAAGCCAAACTTCCTGGCACTGAGAAAGGAGGCCCATGGACACTTTGTGTGTGTTTGACACTCCCAGGGCATCGCAGGGACTGACGTAGCCAAGGAGGCCTCTGACATCATCTTGACCGATGACAACTTCACCAGCATTGTCAAGGCAGTCATGTGGGGCCGCAACGTCTATGACAGCATCTCCAAGTTCCTGCAGTTCCAGTTGACAGTCAATGTGGTAGCTGTGATCGTGGCCTTCACAGGTGCCTGCATTACTCAGGTATGGACCAGGGGCCATGGGAGGCAGCTGCCTCTGTCTTTGTTGTGGAGTTTTGCTTTTTAATTTAATTTTGTTTTGTTTTATTTTGTTTTTGAGGCAGGATCTCACTTTTGTAGTTTAGGCTGGCCCTGAGCTCACTATGTAGCCCAGGCTGGCCTTGAACTCAGGCAGTCCTCCTGCCTCTGCCTCCTAGTGCTGGGATTACAGGTGTGAGCCACCAGGCCGGCAAGAGACAGCTGCTTCTGAGGCTTGAGCTGAGGAGCTCGTTCTTGATGGTCAGGTTGAGAGCAAATGTTTTCTTTGCTGTAGATTCTTTCTCTGTTTTATTTTGTCTTTGAGACAATGTCACACTATGTAGTCCAGGCTGGCCTCAAACTTCAAGTGATCCTCCTACCTCCGCCTCCCAAGTGTTCTGACTCTGCCACAGAATCTTTTTCTCGAAATCAAATTTACATACCAGAAAAATTGCCATGGCAAGTACACAATCCAGCTGGGTTTTAGCCTATTCTGTGAATATTGTCTGGTCTCGTTCTGGAACATGTTCTTGGGTCCCAAAGGAAACCTATACCCATTGGCAAGGACACCCTTCCTCCAGCCCCCATCTCTATGGAGTTGCTGGTCTGGACATTTTATATGAATGGACTCAAGTAGTTTGTGACCTTTTATATTTGTGGCTAGATAAGAGCCCACATCATGTCCACCATTCCTTGCATCCGTGTGGACCCCTTCCACACTCCTGGACCCCATGGGACATGTACTTGACCCTTGGCAGAGCTCCTCTCCTTCCTCAACAGTTCTATTCGCCTCATCCACCAGAGCCCAGGATTTGTTTGCCCAATGTTGAACAGTCATGTCTGTGGTCAATAAGGAGCTGAATTATTTGCTGATCAACTTGGTCTTTACAGAGATTTCTTTTAAAAATCGAGATCTAGCTGGGTGTGCTGGCTCACGCTTGTGATCCTAGCACTCAGGAGGCAGAGGCAGGAGGATCACCCCAAGTTTGAGGCCAGCCTGGAATACATAGTGCGTTCAAACACAGCCTGAACTACATAGTAAGACTTTACCTCAAAAAAATCAAGATCTAATTTATATGACATAAATAAACTTCACCATGATGGGTGGGTAGGGGCTAGGAAAGAAAGGAAATAAAAAATTTTGGGGCCGGGGAGTTAGCTCAGTGGTTCCGGCGCCTGTCTTGCAAGCGCAAGGGCCCGGGTTCGATTCCCCGGTAACCACATAACAATACTGGGCGTGGAGACTCACCCCCAGCAGCAACCAGTGCCACATACCACAGTGCCGGGCGTGGTGGCTCACGCCTGTAATCCCAGCACTCGGGAGGCAGAGGCAGGAGGATTG
>PVIR01005023.1:0-35111 GCA_004026965.1 Petromus typicus | reverse complement strand
CGCAAGGACCCGGGTTTGATCCCCGGTAACCACATACCATACTGGGTGTGGAGACTCACGCCAGCAGCAATCAGTACCACATACCACAGTGCCAGGCGTGGTGGCTCACGCCTGTAATCCCAGCAATCGGGAGGCAGAGGCAGGAGAATTTAGCTCGGTGGTTCTGGTGCGCACCTTGCAAGTGCAAGGTCCTGGATTCAATCCCCAATAACCACATACCACAATGCTGGGCATGGAGGTTCACGCCCACCAGCAATCAGAACAACATACCACAGTGCCTGGCATGGTGGCTCATGCCTGTAATCCCAGCACTGGGGAGACAGGAGGATTGCTGAGTTTGAGGCTGAGTTTAGGACCAGCCTGAACTACAAAGCAAGACCTTGTCTCAAAACACTAAAAAAAAAGAAAAAAAGGTACCAATAAAATGAATTTTTAAAAAAAGCCAGGGATTTAGCTCAGTAGTTCTGGTGCCTCCCTTGCAAGCGCAAGGTCCTGGATTTGATCCCCAGTAACCACATACAATAATGCCGGATGTGGAGATTCACAGCCTCCAGCAATCAGAACCACATACCACAATGCCGGGCATGGTGGCTTACCCCTGTAGTCCCAGCCCTCGGGAGGCAGAGGCAGGAGGATTGCTATGAGTTTGAAGCTGAGCTCAGGGCCAGCCTGACCTATAAAAAACTAGACCCTATGTCAAAAAAAAAAAAAAAAAAAAGATTGGGCAAAAAAGACACACCACCATAACGAGCATTTGAAAGTGTACAGTTTTGTGCTTTTTAATATATTCACAGTGTTGTAGAATTAGGGCCACTAGCAACTCCCAAGACATCCTTATCACCCAAAAGGAACCTCACACCCATTAGCTTTCACTCCTCAGTTTTCTCCCCTGCCTTTGGACCCTGGCTCTGCTCTTTCTATGGATTTGACATGGGAGGTATGAACCCATGAATGGAGCCATGTGACACAAAGCCTCCTACTGCAGACTCCTGTGAGGCTGAGTTTATAGAATAACTCAGAGGAGATAACAAGACATCAGCAAGTCTAGGATGCGGAGCTCGTGCTGACTTCTTTCCTGTGAGGTGATTAGAGACCGACTCCTCTCCACAGGACTCCCCTCTCAAAGCCGTGCAGATGTTGTGGGTGAACCTGATCATGGACACCTTTGCCTCTCTGGCCCTGGCGACAGAGCCCCCCACAGAGTCGCTGCTGCTGCGGAAGCCATATGGCCGCGATAAGCCCCTCATCTCACGCACCATGATGAAGAACATCCTGGGCCACGCGGTCTACCAGCTCACCATCATCTTCACGCTGCTCTTTGTCGGTAGGTTGGCACTGTCGCTGTCCACGCTGGCGTGCGTGCGTGCGTGTGCACACACACACACACACACACACACACATATCAGTATCCCCGGTGCACACAGAGAGGGATGCAGCAGTGGTCACAAGTGGTGACCGAGGAGGAACAGGCATGTGCCTGTCCTCACAGCAGCGAGCCAGGAGTCCCCTCAGCCCTTGCAACCTCCTCCCTCCAGGGGAGCTCTTCTTCGATATCGACAGCGGAAGGAATGCACCTCTGCACTCGCCGCCCTCTGAGCACTACACCATCATCTTCAACACCTTCGTCATGATGCAGCTCTTCAATGAGATCAACGCCCGCAAGATCCACGGCGAGCGCAATGTCTTCGACGGCATCTTCAGCAACCCTATCTTCTGCACCATCGTGCTGGGCACCTTCGCCATCCAGGTAGCAGGGGCAGGCAGAGCTTTGAACCCCGGTCTGTCCTGACAGTGGCCAGCTTGTCTCCATTCACAGAAGCAGCCCCCCCCACCCCCGATTTCCTCTAAGCTTTGCCAGCACTGCACCTGGGCTGCCCTTCCTTAGCTGTGGGCTTGCTAGGGTTAGGGCCCTCATGGATGCAGCCTTCTTTGGAGGCCAGGAGCAGCCCACCCTGGATCTGCCCAGACCTGCCATTCCCATCCCTGTCTTCCTGGAGGGAAGGCTTCTGGAACTTTAGAAGTTTCTTTAGAAGTTTAGAAGTCTCTTTTGGAGACGTCTGTTGTAGCCAAGGCTGACACGCCGATCCCTCTGCCCAGTAGAGGTGACAAGTCCTACAGCATAATTACTTGGAAAAATTCTTGACTGTACTGAGGTCGATGGGAAAAGAGATGGTTGCCATCATCAGGCAGTCCATGACACAGAGCCCAGGGGGAGAGAGCACAGGAAAAGGGGTGCTGTGGCTTCCCCAGAACACAGGGGGCTGGAATGCAACTATTGTGAATGGTTTCTGCACATCCTGAGGCAAGGGACTGTCGGTGGTGGCCTGAAGCCTGGCTCTGGGAGGCGGGAGGGCTTTGGACTGCATAGTTCTTATGGGAAGTACTTCACTAGGGAAAAGAGGGAGCAGGGCCCAAAGCAAGGTGACTCTCATGTTTTGGGCTTGATGACCCTCCTATTATGGGCAAGGTGACCGACCCTCCTGTTGAGGACAAGGTAGCTATCTTTTATAGGCCATATGACCTTCCTGTTAGTGGACAAGGTAGGTGAGGTGATCTTCCTGTTGTGGATGAGATGATCCTCCTATCATATGCAAGGTGACCTGCCTGTCACAGGCAACATGACCATCTGTTATAGACAAAGTGACCATCTGTTGTGGCCCATGTGGCCCTCTTGCTGTAAGTGAGGTGATCCTCCTGTCATGGGCAAGGTAACCCTCCTGGTACGGGGAACAGTAACTTCTTCTCATTGTCAACATGACCCTTCTGTCATGGGTGACATGACCTTCCTGTTGTGGGCAAGGTGATCCTCCTATGATATGCAAGGCAAGCTGCCTGTTAGGGGAAAGTTGATCATCTGTTATGAGCAAGGTAACCCTCCTGTCATAGGCAAGGTGATGCTCCTAGTGTGGGGCAGTGACTGTCCTCTCATGGGCAAGGTGGCCTTCCTGTCTTGGGTCTGGTGTGTGCCTGTAAAGTGGGGTCATGGTCAGGGGAGCTGGAGCAGGGCACCAAGTACAGGCCAGTCTGTCACAGCACCCCTAGTCCCATGGCCAGAGAGTCAGAGAAGCCACCTTTAGGTACTTGCCGAGGGACATGGAAGGGAAGGGTGCCCAGGAAGAAGAGCCTTTGCATGTGGGCAGTGGGGCAGGAGAGGGCTGGGACGTGAAGGGCGCAGGTGCTGTGTCCATGGCAGAATACGCAGCCACCACATGCACCTACCCCGCACAGATCGTCATCGTCCAGTTCGGCGGGAAGCCCTTCAGCTGCTCCCCACTGTCCACGGAACAATGGCTCTGGTGCCTGTTTGTCGGCGTTGGCGAGCTGGTCTGGGGACAGGTGAGTGTTTCCTGTCCACTTCTGTTCAGCTCAGTTATGGCACTGGAGTCTGGCCAGTACAGGGTCCCCTGTCCGAGGACAAGGCCACAAATGATGACATCAGCACAGCACACACAAAGGACCTAGCTGGGCTATCACATACCCAGGAAACCACCCCTTTCCCCTGATAGCAACCTAAACTTGTCCCTGGCTTGGAAAGTTGCCAGATTTAAAATTCAAAATCTCTCCACTAACTAATCCACAGGACCAAGCTAAAGTCTTGAGAAATTTGGAAGGGTTTTGACCTAATGGAGAGTGAAAGAAGGCCGCATCCAGACCTGTGGACTGCAGTGAAGCCACCCACAAGGACAGGGACAGAGATCAGATGAGGAATCAGCAGCCAAGGTTACAAGTGGCCTTGCGAAGTGCCTCCGGAGTCCTGAGACACTGGCCCAGATGCCAGTCACACCCCTTTCTCTCTGCGTCCTGGTTGTCTCAGGCTGCTGTAGCACTGCACTACACCCTCAGCCCCTTTTTATCTTTTTTTATTTTGAGACAAGATCTTACTAAATCACTAATTTGCCCAGGCTGGGCTTACTTTGTGACCCTCCTGCCTCAGCCTCCCTCAGTGCCAGGAGTATAGGTGTGTGCCACTGTGCCTGGTCCCCTCCTTTTTTTTCAGTACTAGGGCTAGAACCCATGGCCTCAGGCACTCTAGCAAGCACTCTATCCCTGGCCTGTGCCCCCAGCCCTTTTTATCTTGTTTTGAGACAGGGTCTCATTGAGTTGCCCAGGCTGCCCTCAAACATGGAATCCTCCCGGTCTAGCCTCCCAAGTAGCTGTAGGGGAGTGTTCAGCACCTTGTGGTCCCAAAGCCTGCCTTTTGCCTCTGTGAGCTGCATCCTCTTAGGAAGGACAGCCCGGAGCCCAAGATCCTTCCCAGGCTGCCCTGGCTGCATTGGGCCCAGCAAAGGACATGGCAGCTGCCATCCTAGGTCTCCCAGAAGTAGGGGCTCTGGGTTCTTCCCACCCCCACAGGTCCTCATGATCACCTCTGCTTGCTGTCCCTCAATGGGGGCCTCCATAGGTTATTGCCACCATCCCCACCAGCCAGCTCAAGTGCCTAAAGGAGGCAGGCCATGGACCAGGCAAGGACGAGATGACCGATGAGGAGCTGGCAGAGGGGGAGGAGGAGATCGACCACGCCGAGCGTGAGCTGCGCAGGGGCCAGATCCTCTGGTTCCGAGGCCTCAACCGGATCCAGACACAGGTACGGCCTCCCGCCTTGCTCCTCCTAAGCCTGGGCAGAGAAGGAGCAGCAGCTCCAGCCTACCCTTGGCCACTCCAGTGTGCCTGCAACTGGTCCCAGCTCTGGATGGCCTCCCCAGCACCTTCCTTGGCAGCCAGATGCCCCCAGAGAGGGCACAGGTGTCAGCAGATGCTGTGTGGGTGACAAGAGGCCTCGTGCTGTGCTTGGTGGGGCTTGCCTCAGCTTGTGGGCTTGTGACATTCTGGAGCGGCTCTGTTTTGGAGGTGGACTCTGCCACTGAGTTGGTCCTTCTATTCACTCAGATGTGCACACATCAGGGCCGGCCAAGATCAAGGCTGCTGGCTACAGCCCCCAGAGTCATATGGCCGTGACTCCAGCCCAGCAGCAGGTGCTTGGGAAAGCCTCACAAGCCCGTGTACCTGAGCTGGGCTGCTCTAGGGCCCTGCCTCTTGATGGCTAGCTCCCTTCCAGAATGTTCCACACTCCCCACTTCTCTACATTCTTCCCTTAAGCCTTCTGCCATCCCGCTGTCCCTGCTTCCCAGCCTCCAAGGCCTCCTTCCTCTGCATCCTTCCTGCTTCCTAGTCACCCTCTCAAGGTACCACTGACACGGTGGCCCTGTTCTCCCTCCTGTGTCTTGGTCATTCGTTGCCCTCTCCCAAGGCAACTTCACCTCCCACCTAGCCCTTGCTGTGCCCTGCTGACATGCCTGGGTCTAGGATGGAAGGAGGGTCTGTGACAGCCCCACCTCTCTCTGAAGCCTCCAGGTGGCCCTGATCCTCTCGACACCTTATTTTCCTGCAAGGCCCTGGCTACCTTCTCTTGGGTGACAGTACCACTGGCCCTGACTAGGGTCCTACCATCCAAGGTGGGGCATATGGCTAGCTCCCCCTTGAAGTCTGTCTGACAACGTCTTGAGGCAGATCTGAGGCCACACCCCTCCCAAGTGTCTGCATCCAGCCTTTCTGCTGCATGTGGCCAGACGGGGTCCGATATTCCCGCCCATAGTGTGATGGGGCCCCTCCTCCCAGGGAACCCCAGCTTCCCGTGGCTCCCCTTGCCTTGCTTCTCTGATGTTAGCTCCCTGTAGGACTGACAAAATGTTCCTCATTGTCCAAACTCCTGACTGTGGCTGACAAGGCTTTGCCACTCCCCATGACCGTGACTCCCTCGCTGGCTGCCGTGCTTCCCTGCCTGCTTGCTCCTGGGGGCCTCTGTGTGCTGCGAAAGCGTGAGGTACCAAGCTTGATGAAGCCTTTCCATGCCTGTTCCCTCCTGCCACCCTGGGGCTCAGAGGACCTGCATGTCAAAATGCCACAGAGGCCCCAAGCCAATGGACCCAGACAATGGACTCCTGGGGGGCAGGGGCCAGCGAGTCTTGATCAGCTGAGACGCAGGAGGGGTCACTTCTCCCACTGGGGTCTCCTCGCCATGGAGGTGCCAATGCCTTCAGCACTGCCCCTAGGACAGGATGGGTGCGGCACCAGAACTTCCTTCTTGACAAATTTAAAGTTGAGAATTTTAGAAAGAAGCCAGCCTCTGTGTTTTCCCCAGCACCCTTTGGGCTGAGTGGGCTCTTGTCTGGAGGGCTCCAGTTCTGCTACAGAGCCCAGGGTTGACCTGAGCCCAAGAGAGGTACCACAGAGCCACGCTCCTCGTGGGTGCGTTTCACTTCTGTTCACGCGGCCCGAGGCAGCGTTGGCCTTTGCACCAGCTGGGACAGCCCCGCCCCCATTAGAGGCCGCAGGGATAGCCTGGCCACCTGTGTGCATTGTGTCTTTGTGTGTCTATGGGCTTATGGGTGTCGCCTAATCTTCTGTCAGTCCCTATAAAGATGCTTTAGCAGTGAGGGAACAGTGCCCTGAGGGAAGGGATGGTGCAAGGCCACACAAGCCCCTCCTGCCTGGTACCTGAGCACCCTCCTCAGATTTCTGGATTTTATGAAACACAAAAATTTCTCCCAGATTTCGGAGGCCTCTACAAAGTTTTCTGCTGCTAAGCAACGCACTACCTGCACAGGTCCATACTAACACACCGGGGCACCAGGCAGTAGACAAGAGAGTCCTTCAAGCCCACAGCATGTAGGTTTGGGAAGGCTCAGGATGCAGTCTTCTCAGCATTCCATTCTCAATCAGCAAGAAGCTCGCTAACCCCTGGGAATGGGCTTCTGGTTGAAGGGAGGTAACAATGGCCAGATTTTCAGTGATGCAGTTATTCCATGGAGACTCCGTGCAGTCAGGTAAAATCAGTGCAAATCCAAAATAGGAAAGATGTGTTCTGTTGCCTGTCACTTTTGCCACAGCAACAGTCCTCCCTTGAGAGAGACTCATCTCTATAGCCTCGAACCTTAACAGAGACAGGAGAGCCCCCACAAGAGACCTCAATGCCATCTCATGTGTCATCTTGCCTCCCCATATTCATTGCTATCTTCCACTACATTCCTCACATGCATAGTCACGGTGTGAGATCCTCGGCCCTCAGCTGATGGAAGGGGTGCTGGGTAAAGAGCAGTGTCATAGATTTGTCCACAGTACATGAGAGGTAGAAATGGCCTTTATCTGCACTTTGGTTGGGGGGGCTTAAACATGCTGACTTCTTCAGAGACCCGTGTCAGGCTGCAGGGGTGGAGGGGGCCAGGCAGTGAGGGTTGCTTCGGGCCCCAGAAATGCATGTTGGCTTCGCTGCTCATGTCATCCAGTGAACTCCATGGTACTTCCCAGAAGTCACAGTGGCCCTCTCTAAGGCCAAAGCATAGCCCCCAACTTGAGACCAAAATGCTCATGCCAGTCAAAGGTGGAGTTGGAAATCCAAAGACACTGGGCTTATCCTTGGGTGCCCCGTGGGTCTCGTGTATACAGACCCACTTCCCTTCCAGCTTCTGAGAAGCTTAAAGGGCAGGGCAAAGCAGGAGCAATCTTTGCTCCCCAGTCCTCCCAGCCTCCTCCCGCGTAGGCCCAAATGGGGCACCTAACCTGAACCCTGAGCCCCTCCTCCTGTCTGTGGAGTGTTCCGCGTGGAAGTAGGGTAACAGCTCCTTCATCAGAGCAGGGAAGACTGCTGTAGGGACAGAGCCTTGAGTTCCTACTTGGAGTGCCGAGTCAAGGGCAGTGAAAGGACACCACACATACACCCAGCAGCTTCCCAGGGAACCTGTTCTAATGGCAGCATGTCGTATTCCTCAGGTGTGTTGGGGCAGTAGAAAAGGTTGAGAACTACTGAAGTAGAATAACAATATAACAGGTACTGACTGGGCAGAGCGTGACTGCACACGGCTCCCCTAGATACGTGGACCCCCTGCCTCCCCACCTCATGATCATTACGCATCTGCCCAGCAAACCCTCTCTTGGTCACAGTCTGGCCAAAAGTGTCATCAGCTCCTGGCAAACAGGGCTGACCTAGCTGAGGCTTCACTGTGGCGATATGTCCCCAGTGTGGCCCCTGTCCTTGCCCAGCCCCTGCCCCTGCAGTAGCCAGGAACACAGTGCAAGCCAATCTTTATCTCATTTTCTCTCCCACAGATGGAGGTAGTGAGTACCTTCAAGAGAAGCGGGTCATTTCAGGGTGCTGTGCGCCGGCGGTCTTCGGTCCTCAGCCAGCTCCATGACGTAACCAATCTTTCTACCCCTACTCACGTAACTCTCTCTGCCACCAAGCCCACCAGCGCTTCCGGCAGTGAGTCTTGACTTCCCTTTTCTCTCATAAATGACATCTGGGGGAAGACAAAGGTCCCCACTCTGCCTTCTCTTTTTTCCAGTCTTACATTTCTGCTCACCGTGGCTTTTCTGCTCCTTCTCTGCTGCCCTGTCCAGCCCTCCCACCAGACGGCATCTTTCCAAAGCAATACTCTTATGAAATGTACCGAAGCCAAGACACTGCCAGGCCTGGTGTACTTTGCTTTGTTGGGGTTTTAGTTTGCATTTAGTGCTCCTCCTACACTGATTTCCTTTTCTTAAACTTGTTCATATGTGTCAACAGTTCTTCATGAACTTAGGCCTCTTCTGGTGGCACCTGGTTGCAGGTGGGGGCCTCAATTACTTATTGTTTTACTGCTAAGGGTCAGGGAGGGGCCCATCCCTGGGCCGGAGTGGGTGGCAAGTGCCTGCCAGGCATGTAGCATCATTTGCAGCTGGAGAGTCCATTCCATCTCCTCGGGGATGAAAGCAGCAACTTCCAGCATTTTTCTTGAGGTGACTTCCAAAGGTTGCCATTGTCACCTGTCCCAGGTGGGCTTAGTGGTGGCACCAGATGTTAAAGATGTCTTGAGAAGTAGGGTGGCCATGCTGCCTTGTGTTCCCCAAGCACCTTCGCTCTTTCCAAACAGGCCTCGGAGCTGCCAGGTCTCAGCCCGATCTGGGGCATCCTTGCCCTCTTCCTCGAGGAGCCTGGAGAAATCTCTCACTTCAGCATGTTTCGAGAAACACGTTGTAAAGAGAACTTGGGGCTGTCCTAAGAAGGCAGAAATGTCCCTGATCACTTACATCTTTCCTCAAAGACAAAGCCAAGGCCACTAGACCATGGACCCCGCCACCCTCCGCTTCCCCCAACAGGAGACAATGCAGGGAACCAGGTGGGGCCCCTCCACCCAGGAAGCCCACTTTTGGTAACGAACTCAGATTTCCAAGAGCAAACAGTAGACTGTGGAGTGCGAGCTCAGAGCTCTGCCGGGCGGTGCTACCTCTTCCTTTCCTTCCAGCGAGCCCGCAGCACCCTGGCCACCCCGCCGCCCGTAACCATGCCTTCTTCCCATCACAGACGCTTCCAGTTTCTTTTGGCTTGATTTCTTTCTTTTTTTCTTTTTTCTTTTCTTTCTTTTTTTTTTATTTTTATTTTTATTTTTATTTTTTAGGAACTGGTGAGAGGTCCCCAGTGGGGGCGCACCCCTCTTCTTGCTTAAACTTCCTTTTCGGGCCACTCTGCTCTTTAAGGAAAGGATAAGGGCCACCTGGGGACAGCACACGTGTGCCTACCCTCATCACTCCTTCTCCAGCTTACTCATCCACCCACCAGGCCACCCACCTGGCCACACACTTTGGTTGACACCTGGCACAAGCAGACGGGGGCCCAGAGGGGCCTCCACACCAGGTCATCTACACACCAAGCTAGTTCATGACCCTCTGGCACACCTGGCCAGAGCATGAGTGGGCCACAGCTCCTTCCTTTCTGGGAGCTCGAGGCCATGATTGGTGGGAGTCCTTGCCCTTTCCTCCCTGTTGACTTCCTCTACATTTTTCTTTGTCATCTCTCTGCACTTCCCATCTGTCCTTCTGCTCCCCTGTGGACTTGAGGAAAGGCAGCTAACAAGGCCCTCTGTCACGGCCCTCACACCTTTTCCACAACTCCAGCCTGGTCTCCACTCGGGCTGGTTGAGCCTCAGCGACACTCCTAGCCCACACCTCCACTCACTAGCAACACTCACTGAGGGCAGCCCCTCTCTCCGTCCTTCCCTGGCTTCCTCCCACGGCCATCTGTCCCTTCCTTCCCATCTGCAGAACCCAGCAACACAAGGTAAGTACAGTGGAAGGATGCTGCCCCTCCTGATGACATTGAGCCACTCCCGTGACCTAGGGCCTTCTGAGGAGGGTGCCGGGAAGGCTAAGGATTCTGGTGACCTTTGAGGCCTGCCCCTCCACGCAGGAAAATGCCGGCTAGGCCCTCTTCTGGAAGCCCCTGACCAAAGCCACTCCTGCCATAGCTACTGCAGGGCTGAAAGGTTTAGAATTCAGAAGCCAAGCCCCACTCCAAGTTTGGGAGACCCCAAGAAATCTCCAATCCTAGCAGTCTCATGCGTTGAGGGAAGGCAGGTACCCATCAAGCCCAGGAACTGCCTAAGGCTCCCTAAGCAGCCACACCTGGCAGAGGGAACCAGCTCTACCCTCCCTCTTGCCTGGGAACCTTCAGGATGACCAGAGAAAGAACGCAGGGTAGAGGCCACAATGGAGCACCCCAGATACAAGGCAGTGGTATATACAGTGGTGTGGTCACAGACTGGCGGTCATGAGTCATGGGGGCTCCTGGGAAAGCCACAGTTCCACCCATGTTCTGTCCTTTTTTCTCACTACAGGCCCCAAGGAGGCCCAGGACACTGGAAAGATGGCTACTCTCATCCTGCTTCCTCAGGGAAGATACAGGAAGTGGCTAGTGGGAGACAGTGAGCAGGATCCTGGGCTCTGGTAGGGTCTGTGCCACATATGCACACACTCTCTGCTGCCTCCATGCCCCCCAACCTCCACTGTCACACTACACCAGCTACAACCCTGCCTCCCAGCTCCAGAACGGCCACTTGCAGCCTCTTCTCCTCCTGACCTAGGGTGCAGGGTCACTGTCACATGTCACATAGGCCTGAGGGCCCTGGGAACTAAGGAACTTCAAAGTCCTATTTTCTGCTGAGGCATCTATCAGGCACCCCTTCCCAGTCAACCACACACTCATGCTGAGGCTGCTGGAGCCCTGGCATCTTTCCACTTGATGCCAACATCTCCAAGGTGTCCCTGGAGATGGGGTGTTATGATCACTAAGACTCACCCAGGACACCATGCATCTGCCTCCAGGTGGGAATAGGAAGGTTCATGACCTTTGAGAAAGCAACTTTGTATCCTGGCACCACTTTCCTGATCAAACATGTGACACCCCATGAGGAAGAAAGGGGCTCCCCGTCCTCCGGCTGCTCCTCCCAACCCAGGGAGAAGAAACTGAAGCCGATTTCTGACCTACCCCTGCTCCTCAAGAGGGTTCTGAACTGGTGGTGCACACAGAGCAGTAGGAAAACTGTGGAGGGGTCAGAGGGGGTTCCCAAGCACCCCAGCAGCAGCAGGTAGGCAGGCTTGATTTCTGCCTCAGGAACTAGTAGGAAGTAGTGAAAAGCACTGAGGCAGTTTGTCATTCCTATTGTCATCGAAATTCGGGAGCCTCTGCTTTTGTCTCTCATTTTCTTTTTCCATTCTTTTACTGGGGCAGAGGTTTCTTGGGTCCCTTCCTTACTCCCCTGCTCCTATACCCCTGCTCCACCTTCTCCCCACCTGGCACTGGAGGTCTCCTGAAAGCAGATGGCACCCCAAGGCCCTGGGTATCTCCTCCAACAGCAGATGCCTGACAGGAAGGGAGCTCAGTGCAGATGGTCCCAGGCCTCCAAAGGCAAGAGGGTCTCAGCATGTGAGGATGGACATTTGAGCCAAGTTAAGTGTGAAGAGAGAGGCCAGCAATGGATGATCTGCTGTGGTCTAAGGCAGGGGTCATTGCCTGGCAAGGGCAGGGGAGTTTCCTGCCCTGTTCCAGGACAACTCCAGCTGCTGGCAACAGAGAAGTGGGTAGAGAACCTCAGGAAAACAAGAACCAGCTGGATGGGTCCTTGACATTCTTTACACCGTTTTGGGTGTTGGGGTTCTCAGTGAACCCCACAGATAAATCCCTGCTCTGGAAGGGCATGTTCCAGCAATAGGCCAAGAAGCGAATGACAAAATGCAGGGCACCTCTGAAGGGAGCACATGATATGGAAGTGGGTAGAAGGCTGGGGGAGCAAGAAAGGGCTCGCTGAGGGGAAAGAACATTCTGGAACAGCCAGAGTGCACCATGGGCTTCAGTACCTTAAATGCTGAAGTAGCTATGTGTCCTTCATGTCCTACTCAGGGCCTTCCTGCACCTGGTTCTGTCTTCCTCAGGGTAGGAGGGCTGCCATGTTGGGGACTTCTGGTGGCAGTGGTGGAAATAAAGCATGAGCAGTCCCCTCAGGGCCACCAGCTATGATGGAACAGAGATCAGAAAGTAGGGCAGCAGCTGCAGGGAACTGTGGGGTCAAGGGGGAAAGATGGGGCAAGGGGGGGTAACCTAGAAGAGGGCAGAGAAAATAGCAGGGCAACATTGCCTCACAGGGCCATTACCTCAGGATGCATCTCTCCTGCGACTGCTTTGATTTCTTTCTTAGAAACTATGCTATGGGAAGGTGGGCTGTGGGAGTAGCATTCAATGAGGGCCTGCTCTGGCAACTGTGAGAGTGCTAGCCAGGTCAGGGAGCAATGGGAGTCCGACTTTGTGACCAGCAAGAGCTTGGAAATGTCCCTAGGAGAAGCAACAGCGCAGGCCAGCACAGGCCCTTAGCCAGAACTCTTAGCCAGGAGATGTATGCCAGGTACTGAGGAAAAAGTGATGCCCAGGTGTCTGCCAGATTGCTGTCAGTCTCCAGGGGCCTCTAGGACGCCAGGCAACTGTGGAGATGGGGAAGGGCGTGGGACATGATGACAGCATGGCACACAGGGCCCAGTGCCTGGCTCAGAGAGGTGAGGGGCAGGCAGGTGGGAGTACGGATGCAAGCAGCCTAAGAAGGACAGAGGGGTGTTCCAGGAGGCAGTGGGTACAGATCCTGGCCGCAGGTAAAAAGGTAGACACAGTGGTCTGTTGGGCTGCAGGTGGTACTGCTATCCTTGAGGGTAGTGAGGTCCCCTTGAGAGGATAGAGATGGGGATGCACTGTGGTCAGGAGCCTGAGACACAAGGGCCAGCATCTTAGGAGGACTGGCCTCTTAGGAGCTTTTGATGCTTTCCAAGGCGCCTATTTCCCAGAAGCTGCCCTTCTGCCTTCAGGTGGGCTAAAAATGCCCCATCATAAGACCCTATAGCAAGCCATCTTTTAATAGCCGAATATCTGAATAGGGAGAAACAAGCTGAGGCGGACTGACTCATCTTCAACTGGAAAGCACCCCTGATAAACTGGACTGGGCTTCAGGCAGCTAAGGAGAGAGGAGCCTCAGGGTATGGGGTGGGGCCAGAGCAGTGGGGCGGGGACTTGGGGATCCAACCAGGTATAGTGAGAAAGAACAGTGTTAGGTTTAAGCAGGAGCCTGAGCATGTGACCTGAGTCCAAATGAGGCCACCCTTGGCAAGGAGAAAGGTGTGGCCAAGGTCATGGATACTTAGTTGTGAGTTTCTGAAATACACCCAAGGTCAAGGGTTGCAGCCCGAAGCTTTTTCTCTTTCAAGACTTGCTGGGTATGGCCATCAACTGGAGAAAGTGATGCCTCAGGCACCAACACTGCAGACCTAGGCCAGAGAACCTAACCTGTGGGGCCACTTCCGAGCTGGCTGCAGAAATGAACATTGTCCTCATTAAAACTGCCAAGGGATTCTCAACATCTGTGTTACCCCTATTTCAAAAGCCTTGCTGGGATGAAGGCTTGAGCGAAGACAGATAGCCATCTGTAATCTGGCAGATGTGGCTTGAAACTGGGCGTGGTGGCACGGGTTTGTTATTCCAGCACTGAGGAGGCTGAGGCAGGAGGATCACCATGAGTTCAAGGCCAGCCTGGGCTACATAGTGAGTTCAGGTTCCACTTGGGCTGATAGTGAGACTCTGTCTCAAAAATCAAAAATTAATAAAATAAAAACATACAGCTTCACCAAGTCCAGGAAAATCTTAAATGGATTTCACATGTAGAGCTAGAAAATTCATGGCAGGGCAGTTGTGCTGCTCTGGGGGCTGGAAATGAGGGTGGGAAACTCTGAGTGGAGGAGGGGACAGGATGAGAGAGGTTGGAGAAGCAGGTAGCAAAGATCCTCTGGTGGCACTGGGCATGCCACAGTACCCACTCAGACACACATAGCTGTGGCATGGTGCTGAGGAGACAAGGCATGTTCAAATCACAATTGGGTCTTTGCTGCCTTGGTCTCCAGGTGGGGGGACCAGGATGGGGGGATTGTGTGCACAGAGCAGAACAGAGGGGGCCCGGTGGGAGCAATGTCAGGGAGCCTTGAGAAATTTCCAGAAGCAGGAAGTCAGCTGTGTTGGGCACACCCAAAGGATCAATTAAGGTGAGGGTAAAGAGTGGTTGCCCTGGTCTGAAGGGCAGGGAAACTGGTGTCCCAATGGGCCTGGGCATGGTGGCAGCTGGCTGCAGCCATAGGAGCTCAACGGAGGGAGGTGAGGTCCCTAGAGAAGCTTAGGGGCAACCATACCACAGAGGCCAGGTGCTAACCCTTCCCTACAAGGTACTGCAGACTGTCCCACATTGCCCCTTGTTCTAATCATCTCTCTTTTCTACCCAATTGGAATTTAGACTGGGCAGAGACCCAGAGGGCCACATCAGGGTGTGGGGAGGTGGCAGCTGAGAGCCAGGCCAGCTGTGTTTCCCATGTGTGGACGTTGTTGCCGAGCCTAAGGCCCAGCCCCTCGAGCCCCACTGACCGTACGCCCAGCATGTCGTGGCACCCACCACCGACCGTCTCCTTTCCTCTCTTCCCTTCCCTTTCCTCTCCCTCCCTTCCTACCCACCCGTCCCCACCTCTGCCCCTTCAGATCCGGGTGGTGAAAGCATTCCGTAGCTCACTCTATGAAGGCCTGGAGAAACCGGAATCCAAGAGCTCCATCCATAACTTCATGGCAACACCTGAGTTTCTGATCAATGACTACACCCACAACATCCCGCTCATCGATGACACGGATGTGGACGAGAATGAGGAGCGCCTGCGGGCCGCCCTGCCTCCGTCCCCCAACCAAAACAACAACGCCATAGACAGCGGCATCTACCTGACCACGCATGCCACCAAGTCAGCTACCTCTTCAGCCTTCTCTTCCAGGCCCGGGAGCCCGCTCCACAGCATGGAGACGTCGCTCTAAGCAGGACTTCTCTCAGTTACATACACATTGGGACTCACACGCAGTTGCACGTGCGTGTGTGTGTGTGCACGCACATGCACACACACCCACACACATACACACAGAGGGCAGCCTACACACCTGCCAAAGAGGGAGACCACTGTGGCGGTTGACGACTTTTCTTGGCCTGGCATTTGCAAGAAGCCAAATCCATTCAATAAGGGTGCAGCCCATCGGCCTTCTCTTCTCAGATAGAGGAGGAAGGGTAGGATGGGGAATGAAGGAGAAGAAGAGGTGTAGAAGCTTCTTCCCCAAATGGGAGAAAGAAAAGTGTGAAGACCTGTGCTCCCCACCTTTTATCTAGAGATGCATCTTTTTTCACAAGCACAGCAGCTACATCAAGTGTGTGCTGCTTGGGCTGTGTGGCAGGCAGGGCAGCTCTGGGCTTATTGGGCGAAGGAGTAATCAAACTTAATACACAGGCACCACAACCAGGCAGACCTTCCTCAGGGTCCAGGAGTATGGCACTGCCTATGTAGGGCACCAGGGAGAACTGCCTGCAAACACACCCACAACTACAAAACCGACAGAGTCCAGGCAGCCTGACTAGTTCCACAGGATGTGCGTGTGCATATATGTGTGTGTGTGTGTGTGTGTGTATGTGTGTCTATATGCATGCATATATATATATATATATATATATATATATATGTATGTATATATGACAAGATGCATAGTTCAAGAATAAGGAGCTATTTATTGGCATGATATTTCCATTCTTCTTATCAGGTGTTTTCCTTTTGAGATTTTATTATTGAATGTAGTGAGGTTTTTTTCAGGACAAGACTGCAAGACTACTTTCCTCCCTAGCTCCATGTCCCTGAGGGGTCCATGAGTTGCTACCGCCCATGGCCTGGCCCTGACAAGATGCCAAAGGAGGAAGTGTGGGGAACGATGCCAAAGGCTGGGAGGCCTTACCAGGGGATCACTCGCACTCTGAGAGAAGAAAAACCTCACCACGGAATTGTCGTTGCAAAGGAAAAAGCCAGTGTCTTGATGAACATGATCCTCTCCCCTAAACATTTCAACTGCAAGTTCTCCCTTCTGGCCAAAACAGAAAGCTGCTGACACCCAAATGTGGAGAGCACAAAGCGCCCTGTGCAGGGTGGCCACACCCACCTTGTCTGATCCAGCGGTGGGGCTGGAACCGCAACACCTGCACTGTCAGTCCATGGAGCAGAGCTGGCCTGCCCCCGTGCCAGAAGCCCGCCAAGGAAGAGGGGTCATTAAGGCCCAGGAGGCTGCCTGGGGCACAGTCCAGGCCCCACCCTCCTCGGCACCATGACTGAACTTTTACTTTGTGTTCTGGCAGTGCCAGGAAGCACGACTTCCACCCCACTGTCTGCTGCAGCCTGGGCAATGCCACCACCAGAATTCACTTCCATGCCTGGTTTTCTTCAGAGGACAAATGTGAGCCTCAAAGGCACAGCCTGGAAACTGCTGCCACTTCCAGCAACAGTGGAGAAGCCAAGCCACGTGAAGCAATAGCATTTTGCTGCTGTATCAGTCACTCTTATGACAACGGTGGCTCTTGTAGGCCCGCTGTGGCTGAGTATGGTGCAGCATGGCTCAGACCTGCCCAGGCAGGTGAGGCTCTCAAGAGGCATCTCTCCTGGCAGTGTGGGCACCCAGCGTACCAAGCCTCAGTTTCCCCAGGATGATTGATAACCTGAGAGGAAAGGCCAGGAAGGCAGAGGGAGAGGGTCCTCTGGGCAGCAGGCACCCCCTGCCCCAGGTCTGCTACAGTGATGCCCAAGGTTCTTTGACCTTCTGAGCTCTTAGCTGTCAGACTTTGTAGGGAAGTGGCCTCGGGCTCAGCTGCAGATTGGCACCCTCAGGAGCCAGGCCTATCACCTCCCACCCCACGCGAACTCCCTAGCATCTGCCCTAAGCCAAATGGAAATGTTCTTGGTGGCCAGTATTCACATGAAAGCAGTGTCACACCTGAGTGGCAGTAGTCAACTCTCGGGCAAAGGAATTTCGGTTCAAAAGCAAATTCCACTTTAAAATGCCAGCTACAGATAACTTAAAGCCATCCCTTTTTTCTAAAGGGCACATTGAGAATGTTACCCATTTGTTAATTGTCCCCTGACGTCCTTGTTTAAGCCACCACAACCTGAAGGCAACTCAATTTCCGGAGGGTCTTTGTATTCCAAATTGTGTGTCAAAGAAGGTCAGTTGCGGATCGACATGCTCCTGGGCTTCTTCCCAACCTCTGTTGTAGGCATCGATAGAGCAAACCCTCACTGCCACCACGTCCTGTCACCTGGTGCAAATGTCGCCTTTGTGGTCCCTAGGGTGCCTTTGAGCTGGGCCATGGGGTACACAGAAGGGGCACGGTGGATTCACGATCTCTCGCTCTGGTTCTTGTACAGTCTTCAGGCTGAGGGACTGTCTCATCAGGAAGCCCCTCTTTCTAAGCATTATATTATCTGGAATGGCTTGGTCAACTGTGTTCAGTTAATAAATATGTTTTACATTTTTATCTGCCTGTTATAAAGATGAACAAAAAATATCTTAATGAGGAAGACCAGATGCATACTAATTTAAAGTCTGTAGTTGAATTTCCTAATTTAAAGAATAGACCAAAATTTATGTGTATAAAAAAAAAATGAAAGGCTCTTACAATCCTGGTCTGGGTAATGTGTGTGATTCATTGCTTGGGGGAGTCTTGTACAGAACCAGGGGTGCCTTCGTGGCACCAGGCCTGAGCACTGGGTCAGCACACTGCTGTGCTGCTGGGTCCTTCAGCAGAAAAGCAGAGGGCCCATCTGTGGGGCACGACGTGACAAGGCGGCCCACCTTGTGATTTGCTTGACGTGGCAGAGCTTGTAGTGAATGTTGGGCCAGTGACCTCAGATGCTCCAATTCAGCCCCAGCACACCAAACATAACACCAGAACCCAGCACACTTATAGATTCTCTATTTTTTGTTGTTGTTGTTGTGACAAAATATACATAAGCTGAGTGAGGTGGTACCTGTCATCCCAGCATGGGGGAGACTGAGGCAGAAAGATCACCACATTTGAGGCCAGCCTGGGCTACTCTGTGAGTTCAAGGCCAGCCTGGACTACATAATAGACCCCTTCAAAAAATTTTTTTAAATTTAAAAATATATATACACAACATAAAATTGACCATCTCAACATTTCTGATTTGCAGTGCAAGAGCTGGGATCAGGCCTCACCAGAGCCCCAACCTAGACTCTCAGCCAATTCTTTCTTTCTTTTTGAGACAAGGTCTTGCTATGTAGCCCAGGCTGGCTTTGAATTCATGATGCCCCTTGTACCTTAGCCAACTGAGTTCTGGGGTAACAGGCACGTACCACCACACCCAGAAACTCAACCATTTCCACATGCCCTACTCAGTGGCACTGAGTGCATTTGCAGTGTCCTTTGACCTAACCACTGCCCCCTTCCAGAACTTTAATCAGACTCACATAGGCCCTGAGAATCAACT
The DNA here is from genome assembly GCA_004026965.1 of Petromus typicus. Classification (NCBI taxonomy): domain Eukaryota; kingdom Metazoa; phylum Chordata; class Mammalia; order Rodentia; family Petromuridae; genus Petromus; species Petromus typicus. The sequence continues at coordinate 16,427 of PVIR01005023.1, read as the reverse complement.
CCCCATTTCTCCTCTGGCCCCATCCTTCACTGTCTGGTCTCTCTGGAACTTGGCTGGCCCTAGTACTGTCACAGCAGGTCCATCATAGAGGTCAGCAGAATGTCCTTTAGGGCTGGCTTATTGCATTGGGGTATCCACATTTCAGCAGGGATCAGAAGGCTGAGCGACAGACCATGCAGGGACAAGGCTATCTTGGTTTCCTCACCCACTCCCAGGGGGTACTTGGCCATGACCATGAGCCTGGGTTTCTGTACAGTTCTCTGAGCCCCTGCCTACAACTCCATTAGGAATGGTTATCTCCTCAGAAGTCATCCTGCTAGGTCCCACCTAGGGTGACAACTCTGACTTTGCCAAAGCAGCCATGCTATTTGCTATGCCCATTAGCAGGGCACGAGGATCCCCAACAGGTCTCTGTACGCCCAGCCATGGAACAATGCCCTGCTCCCAGCTCTCTCTGAAGCCCCATGCATGTGGGCAGCTGTGCCCCCAGCTCATCTTCAAGCCGAGCACTCAGACTTGCTGATGAGCCCTGGAGCGCTGTTCTGTCCCTCATTTCATGAACTGCTAGTCTCAGCTGCAAACACCACCCTTTAGAGCTGACAGTACCATAGGACACACTTAGCAGGACTGTAGCTGAGAAAGAGAAGTGGCTTCAAAGTGCCCTCGGCCCCCGGAGCCTAGGCTTCTCCAACAGATGAGAGGGCATGGAGGAGCACTGCTCCACTGCCATGTGAGTACATCGTGGACAGCAGGCTGAGTCAGTGTAGGTTGGCCATACTCCATACCAAGACAGCCAGCACCATACGGAGAGAGATTATGTTCCCCCTAAAGAACTGGGAACTTGGGCACTTGACCTCTTTCTCCAAGACTTCTCTAACAAGTATGACACAGGTTCCGGTAGCTTGGGGGAAGGAAAGCCCATAGCAGCAGAGTCCTGGGAGTCTGGAGAAGCCCTGTATGAACGTCCTGGGGCTGCTGTCACAGACTTCCACAAACTGCCTGGGTAAAACCACAGAAATGAGTTGACCTGTCATCCCAGCGCTCAAGAGGTTGAGTTTGAGCCCAGCCTGCACCACTTAGTGAGATCTTGTTTCAAAAAAGCAAAAGAAAAATTTTAAAGAACCAGAAATATCTCCTCACTCAATGTAGGAAGCCTAAAGTTCAAACTCGAGGAGCTAGCAGGGCCACACTCTCTGAGGACTTAGGCATAAGGCAGGGCTCTGGGTCTCTCTCTCGTCTTCTGCTGGCATCAGCAATGTTCACCATTCCTTGGCTGGTGAACTTGGCACTCTTGCCTCTGCCTCTGTCTTCACATAGCCTTGTCCTCTCCTTGCTGTCTGGCCTAGGGCTAGCCTGCCTCCCCCTCCTTCCCCAGCTGTGTAGGCCAAGCAAGGCGCAGCCACTGATCACAGCCAGACGAGCTTGGGTTCCACAATATCTTATTACAGTCACACTGCTGATCTGTTTAAACCCAAATAAAGGAGATGAAAGGCTGTACATCTTTACTCTTTTATTTTTTCTGCAAAACCCTTGGTAACAGCAATCAAAGAAACAAAAAGCAAAAACAAACAGAAAAAAATAAAGTAAAAGCCAAACAGAATCCCCAATCCTGTAAACAATGATGTGATTTTCATAGTGTACAGAACAGGCGCAGAGTCCCACATACCATGAGTCCTGACAGACATGGGCTGGCTGTCATATCAGGAAAACCACAGACAGGCCAGGCGACAAGCCCTGAGCTGACAGGCCAGTAGCCAACACACAAATAACACTGAGCAGAGCAAGTCCCCATGGCAGGCATCGTGACAGGCAGAGGCGGGGTGGAGGGGCTGGGGTTTAAATAGCAGTCACACAACGTGACCCGCTCAACCCACAAAGTGGGAACCAAGACCCATGAGAGGAACTCGCTTCACACTCCACCACCATGAAAGGAAATGCCAAGTTTTCGAGGGCTGTGGGACACTCAGCTGGGGCAGAGGTGCTGGCCCCAATCCCTCTCCTCGTTATGTCCCAGGGAAAGGCTGGGAAGGTCACACACAGGAACAGCAGCAGAAAACAGTGAGGCCTTCCAGGCTTCTGGGGGCTGAGTATCATGCTTAGTGGCCCAAGTGAAGTCTCAGCAAGTGTCCAGGCACAGGCCTGACAGGACCCTAGGACTTACCAACAAGGTCCACTCCAAAGGGCAGAATGCACAGGCAGCAGAAAGGCAAGAGCTGCCCTGGAGCCCTGGGTGTGCCAGGTGGGTGGATGTGGGGGTTACATAGTGGAAAGGGGACCTGTAGGACCAGCGTAAATACTATATACCAGGGGGCGCCAGAGCCCAGTCTCCCACGGAAAGTGCAACCCTGCACCGGGTGTGCATGGAGCTCAGGCCAGGCCGCTGTCCTGTACATCCAAAAGCTGGCCTTTCAGAAGGGCCTTGGGGCTCCACACCTCCGTGTCGCTGCCCTATGATCACACTGGCCCTCCCAGGTGTCAGTGATCCATCCTGAGGCCACTGCCCCAGTGCTCTACCAGGCACCACCAACCACGAGAGTATTCCAAGGTGTAGGCAAAAACTGTAGCTGTTCAGCAGTTCTCTGGGACAATCAGTTAAACAGAACTTCTGCAAAGCTCGTTATGCAGAACTCCCGAGTTTCTTTATCACCAGCTCACAGGATGTTCCCCGACATCTTGTTAAGTTTTGTGTTACTGAATCTTGCAAACCAGATCCATAAACAACCACTGGGATAGGAATCAGGAAGTACTGCAAGGCCTGTCCCAGGAACTGCCCGGGCCCACCTCTTCTGTTTTTACCTATGCATTGCTATTTCGTATTGGCTCCATAATAAAAAGAGCTGTTGGAAGACAGCTCGGGGGTTCGGTCCTCCTTGGCTGTTCCCCCTGCTGGATATCTTGAAACTCATCCCTGAGTGCCTCATTTCCTTCTGCGACCCCCAACTTATACCGACACAAGGGAAACCAAGTCTCGGGGGCAACATGGGTTTTGAGTTAAGACAAAGGAGCTCTATTGATTTCAGCAGCTTTTATTATACAAAATAAAATTCCATCTATATCACAAGTCATACTTTCTAGAAATCTGACTTTTTAAAAACCCCTAGGGGTACAGTCCCATCTGTTGTCCAACTTCCCTGTGACATAGTGCCTCAACTGCAACCAAAGTCCTCTCAAAGGACAAGAGCAGAAGTGCCACCTAGGCAGCAGCACACTGTGTGTTCCCAGCCTGCCCGCGAAAGGCGCGGCTCCTGGCATCATGGAGACCACAGCTGCTGGGGACAGTCAAGCGGCAGTGTGTCATCGCCTTCACCAGCCCGCCTCCAGCAGCACAACCAGTCCTCCCACCTGGTCCTCTGGGGACCAGCCGTCACAGCTGGCCATCCTGGGCTTCTCTTTGGGCAGGCCTGGGCCAGGGCCTTAGGGGATCTCTGTGTCCATGGAATAAATCTGAATGAGATCAGACACAATATTATCAATGATTGGCTTGGTAAGGTCGTCACTAAACACCTAGGAAGAAGGAAAACAGGTTCCAATTAGACACCTCTGTGTTTGACAAGAACCACTCGTAGCACAGCTCGGCATGTCCCAAGTAGGCAGGGACACAGGGACTTCAGCCTGAACTGGTCAGAGACTTCACAAGGGAGTGACCACACCAGACAGAAAGGACAGAGGACTTGGTCAAGCACAGTCACTTGACCAAGGGGTGACGGAATGGGAATGATGTAACAGATGGCCCAAGCCACAGGCTCCTGTCTCCTGCCTGGGGCTTTTGTCAAATCCCAGGTCTCTAAGGATGCTGCCAAGAGGGGAGGGTGGGGTCCCCTTTCCAGACATAGGTGGCCAAGGAGACTTGGGCCCCACTGCCAGCCTGGCCCTACCTGGCCTACTCCTCAGGGGCACAGACCACACATGTCCTTAAAAGCTAACTCCCAGACCTGGGCCACACCCTGAGGCTCCTAGGGGCAGGCAGGAGGCAGGGACTGCTAAGCCCCTAAAACACCCTGCACAGTGCAAGTGCCCTAGTTTACCAGGGCCTGGGTTTCTTCCAGGCAGTCTATACTGGCACCACGACGTATGTGGGCAACTTGGGCAGCACGGTGCCACCCAGACCTCTAGGTGGCCAGGACCTGAGTAAGTCACTTGCATCAGCCACTCAGCGCTCTAAAACTACACTAAGCACCCGGTAAGACCCCCAGTCACAGGGCTCAGGGAGGCTTCCTGGGTGACAAGGCTCTGCATGAGCTGTCTCCACTCCACCTCCCAGGGCCCCCAACAGTCCTGCCTGCCTTCTCCTGGCCCCTGCTCTAGACACCTGCACCAAAGCGTCCTTTTGTTAACAGTCCGGAGTCCCCAGCAGGCCAAGCCAGCGCTGCTTCAGGGCCTCGACAAAAGGCAGTAAAAAGCAAAGCACCAACGCCATGGCCAAGGTGACTGCTCAGGGAACCAAGGCGCCTATGAAGCTAAGGCCTGGACGGACCTTAAGCAAGAGCTCCACCTTAGTCTGTCTACCCTAAATCCCTTAAGAAGGCCCCCTCCATACGCCCCACTCATGTGTCCTAGGGATATGACCATCCAAAAGTGCAAGAAATAAAATAAAAGCTAACTATCCATGGCCAAAGGGTAGCAGCTCCCCAAGGGACTATCTGTGGAGGAGTAGGTAAACATTCATCAGGAATGTGCAGACCATCCCTGCACAGGTTGTCACATCCTTCTCCAGGAAGGGAAGGCTGAGCGTGGTGGTGCACACCATCCTCCCGGTACCTGGGAGGCTGAGGCAGGAGGATCGTGGTGAGTTCCAGGACAGCTTGGGCTACGAAGTAAGTCCAAGACTAGCCTGAACTATGCAGTGAGACCAAATTAATCAATTAATCAATCAGTGATACAAAAGGAAGGATATGCTGACAGGCAGGACAGCATGGATTACCGTTGGGGACATGATGCTCAGTGAATGAGCCAGCCACTAAGAAACAAATATTGTGTGCTCCCACTTGCAGGAAGCTCCTACAGTGGCCAGTCAGATACAGAGGGGGACTGGCTGGAACTAAACAGGAGCATGGGGAGCAAGTACCTCCTAGGACAGGCTGCATGTGCAACAGTACTCTGGGAACAGATGGCAGAAGGCTGCACAAATGTGCTTCCTCTCCCTAACTGTGGACCTAAAGTGCCGAAGAAGCACTTTCTCTTCCACATGCTCCAGCACGCCCTCCCAATTTCTAGGACGGAGTACAAGGAACCCCGGTACAGCTCTGCCTATGGAGCTTCCCGAACACTGTGATGACCAGTGGCACTGCTGACTTCTTGCTGCCCTGACTCATCTTGTGGTCAGAGCTGCACCTCCCAGGGCCCAAGGCTGCCGTGTGCCTTGGCATATGTGTCCCAACATGTGGGCCAGCTACTGGTGGGTAAGTGCTGGGTTCTTGTGCTAAGCCCACAGCCCACAGGTGACAGGAGGCAGTCACAGCAAGAAACAGCAGCTGAGAAGACAGGAGGATAGATGCAGTGCTGCACACCTCTCATCTCAGGAGGCTGAAGCCAGAGGACTGCCCACTGGCCTGGGCTACCTAGTGAAGCTAGGTAGCTGTGCCACCCTGCACAGCAAGACCCTGTTTCAAAAAGTAAAACAAAATACTAAAAAATAAAGCATCAGCCATGAGCTTCACAGTGGCATGCACCTGGGCTCCCTGGGATGGCTCCTCCAAGGCAGCTGGCCTGGCACCCCACTGCCCTAAGGGGGCTTGGATTCTGTCTTACCACCTACTTATGTACTATCTATCAACCTACGCAGATCAACCTATCTCCCACCTCACACACCTAATCCAGCCTTGCCAAACAACACTCATGTGCTCCTGAAGGTAGCCAGATCTATGCACTTCCTAATCCAGGCCAACGCTACTCAGTTAAGTGAGCAATTCAGTACATGTAATGCTCTTGGGTTAGCTCAGTGGTTCTCCATAGGGGGTGACTTGGTATCATCTGTGTAGAGGCCAGGGCAGCTACTCTATGTCCAAAGTGCCCACCACAAAGAATATCTGGCCCCAGTGGCCATGGTGGACGCCAATGAGGGAGAGTCCCAGTCCTGGCCTACTCAGATGCGGCATCATCAAGCATCAGCGTTCCTTAGCAACCAATGGCTATCTGTGGATGATTAACAGGAGCTAGCAAGTGCCCAGCTGGGAGCTTGGGAAAGAGAAAGTGCGAGGTCCATAGCACCACACAGCCACCTCACCTGCCACCACGGCTTCTCGGCCTCAGCCTCAGCAGGCACCTCAACTCCGTAGACCTGCAGGGCCAGGTAGAGCACAGCCACAGCCAGATGCTGCGCCTGGAAGCGGAGACACAGCCCACCATGGTAGCTGTCCCGCAGCAAGGCCCAGGCTGTGACAGAGATGGGAGTCCGCTGCCAGCTGTAACGGTTCAGCCAGTTCTTGAGGGAAACCAGGTAGTGGAGCAGGTACTGCAAAAACACATCAGCCAGGGTACTTTGGGCTTGGTGTCTCACCTTCCCCTGCCCTCCCCAGGCTGCCACAGGCATGCACATCCGGATTACTGAGGAAGAAGCCTGCCTAACTCTAGCCAAGTCCTTCCTGCTGGGCTGGGATACACTGGGCTCACTTCACTCCTTAGTGCTTCTGTCTGAAACCACCCCCCACTCCAGGGCCCACACTTGCCACTACCATCCTAGAGGCCCAGTATCAGAGAACCCACTGGGGCCATGCTTGCTTTGTGAAGGGATGGAGGAGAGGTATGTTTATTATGAAAGAAAAAAGTCACGGGCCGGGGATTTAGTTCAGTGGTTCTGGCTCCTGCCTTGCAAGCGCAAGGGCCCCAGTTCGATCCCAGTAACCAAGTACAACAATGCTGGGCGTGGAGACTCATGCCCACCAGCAATCAGAACCATATGCCACAGTATCAGGCATGGTGGCTCACACCTGTAATCCTAGCACTCGGGAGGCAGAGGCAGGAGGACTGCTGTGATCTGAGTTGGAGGCTGAGCTCAGGGCCAGCCTGAACTACAAAAATGAGACCCTGTCTCAAAAAAAAAGAAAGAAAAAAGTTCCTTAGGAATACTAACATAGAAAGGAATACTCTGCAACAGGAGAAAAGTCACCAGGATACAAAGCTGCTTTCATTGCAACCCTGTCCCCAACTCCTCCAAGGGCAGAGTGGAATGATGCAATGAAGCAAATAGGGAACTCTAGAAAATTACACTTCAAAACTCTACATATTTGATTTAAAATCTCAACTTCTATTTTGCCTTTTAAAAAACTATTTAGCCAAACATGGTGATGTACATTTGTAATCTCAGAACTCCGGGAGGCTGTGGCAGGGAGGATTCCAAGTTTGAGCCCAATCTGGATAGCTAAGTGATTTAGTGAGACCCTATCCCCAAATAAGTAAACAATGGGGCTGGGTATGGAGCTCAATACAAAGGCCTTGAGTTTGACCCCCACCCAGTATACCCAAAATAATGACAATAACACTAATTGGCCTGCATTAGTGAAACTCTAGCCTGACTAACAAATGACTCCAGTTCTCTTTCTGTATGTAACGTGCCAATTCCCACTTCTAAACCCACAGGTGGGACCATCCTCGTGTGTCTTTTAAACTGAGTCTGGGGACTCTGGCTATTGCTAGGAGCATGTGTCCACCTGCCAGGAATCAAAGGCCCACTTCCATTTTCCCCATGTGGGCAGGCAGGACAGGAGCACCCAGCACAGTACCAGGAGTCTAAGGCCCCAAACAAGCAACTTTTCTGGTCCCTCACTGCCCACTCTTATTCTAATGGAGATCCTTGTTTCCAAACCAAACTATGTGCCTCAAATCGGGCACTCATCAAGTAGGATGCAAAAGGGCTGGGGATGAGGCTCAGTAGGAGAGCGCTTGCCTAATACACAGAAGGCCCCAGGTTCAAGCCCCAACAATGCCAAAAATAATAATAATAATTTAAGTCTGGTGTGGTAACACATGCCTGTCATCCCAGCACTCTGGAGGCTGAGGCAGAAGAATTACCATGACCCTGAAGTCAATCTAGATTATACAGAGATTTCAAGGCCAACCTAGACCACACAGTGAGACCCTATCTCAAGAAAAACAAAAAATAAAAAAACAAAAAAGAAAAAGACACACCCATATACAAGTTTTTTGTTTCTGCAGTAAATATTTTAAAGAGTTATTCTGCTTTGTCTCATAAATGGAGGCCCAAATGAAACAAAGGTTTTCTTCCTTTAAGGCAGCTCTGTGTCCATGAGGGGGGGGTGTCCATCACTGAAGAGGAAGGGAAGGCTGGCAATGAGAGAGCTGGGCACTTCCCCAGTCCCTCCTCTGTCCTTCTGTTCCCATGTCCAGTAGGACACTGTTTATGCCTTCGCTGCTCTTGACGGCCATCGCTCCATAAGCCCCTCCAGTGTAGGTTCCCTGCAGGTAACCATGGGAAATCCTTCTGCAGAAAAGTGGCACCACATCCAGTGTGTCCAGCCTGCTGTGAAGCACTGCTTTCAGGAAGATTACAGACTGGCAACTGTGTTTTTCCAGTTGGTGCCCAGGAGCTAAGGTGGTGCTAGCCCTGGCTGCAACCGTTCCAAGACCTCAGCTGGACAGTGCTCTCAGCCTAAACCTCAGGACCTCACACATGTGCAGACCGCAAGGAATGCCTGAACAATCAGGACCACGTGCACGCACATATGAGTGAGCTGGCACACTGCGCAAGGGCCTCATGCCACAAGGGGGGGTCCACAAGCTTCCGCAGCTCAGGTCCCAGCCCAGCCACTGAGCCACAGGGCTCAAGGCCGGTGACTGCTTGTGCCGTGGCAAGTCCACCTACAGTGACCAGCACCCTTCCACCTACTCCCAGGACAGTGACAGGCATTCATTCACTGTGACTACTGTGGGGACATCCAAGGACCGGCCAGAGGTGTCAGGGGTCAAGGAGAGGGTAATAAATGGGACCAGAAGGATGTGTGGGTGGATGGAGTCCTCTTGCACTGCCACAACAGTGGCCGACACAATATACACCAAACCAGCATTCTGCCTGTGACCTGGCTGGGCAAAGGCATGTGGGTTCACTTTGAGTTATTTCTTCCAGCTACATGGGAATTTAGCATCACCCCACTGAAGACTCCTTCTACAGGGAACAGAGCCCCTAGCCCAGAGCCCTGCGGCTGCCTGTCTGAATGGCCTCCTGAGACCTCCATGTGCTGAGGTTAATACAGTGCCACTGGAGTCAGTGCAGGGTTTGCTAAGTACAGCTGATTTGGACAGAATGGCACCTACCAGGGTCAGGGATGTGGCGAGAAGCACCTGATCTGGCTGGGCTGCAAGAGCCACAAAGGCCCCAACTCATGGCCACAGACAGCAGGCAGAATGAAATCATTAGCAAAGAAAAAAAAACATGAATATGAGTGGAGGGTATTGTGTTAAATAAAATATGCCAGACTTGGGCAAACAGCACATGTTTTCTCTCCTAGATGGAAGCAGAACAGAGACTATTAGAGAAGACAGGGATGGGGGAAGGAGGAAGGAGTGAAAAGAGCTGTAACAGGGACTGAAAATGACCAAGTGTATCCTGCCCATGCCCACACGTGCCAGGCGCAAGCCCAAGCCCAAGCCCACTAGTCTGTAAAGGTGCTATACAGTCACTTACAAAAGAAAGGCACACAGCAGAAGCTGGGCCAGCAACAGCCGGAGATGTCCAGGGCAGGGCAGGAGGCAGCTAACCTGGCTGCCCGCAGCCCTGCTCCTGGCATTAGTGGGGACAAGCTTTCAAGGATGGAGCAAAGGGCATGCATGTACCTTGTGAGGGTGCTGGAAGGACACCTGAAAGCGCAGAACTCGAAGCACGAGGAGCTCACACTGCACGATACTATCCCGCAGCTCCCAGAAGCGTGAGTCCAGCTCCAGGGGCTCGCTGCCCGGGTTAAAGTACCTGCCAGAGGGACCGCGATGCTTACAGAACAGCTGGGGGAAGCAGATCTCCTGCACACGTGCCGTGAGGCCCACAGACAGCACACGGCGTCTTGCAAGAGGCACGCTCTTCAACTACATGGTTCCACGGAGACTGTGAACAGCCAAGGCAAGCAGCTGGCTCCTGTTCTAGCCCGCTGAGGCTGTCCACTATCATCAACAAGATGTCAAGCAAAAGACTGGCAGTCACGCCACCTGTCAGTATCAGGGAGGCACTGGCTCAGGACTCTGGTTTCTCCCACTGGGCCATAGAGCAGACATCTTAACCCTAGGCCAAGAATGTATATTGTGAAAGGCAAAGGCTTTTTATCTCACTGTGTCCTTCCTGCCAGACCTTCCGGACCCTTGCCCTGAGTCTGTGACACTTTTACACAACCTGCCCAACATGTCTAGGCACTCTGCTATTGATTCACCCTTCTAAACCGCTCACCCACTTGCCACGGCCCCTGTGGACATCCTGGCCCCTATGCCCATGCCTAATTAGGCCACCACACAATTTCCCCTTCTGTGGCACCTCCCTGCTGGGGCCAGGCAATCAGGGCCAGACCACAGCTGCTCTCCCTGGGCTCGTGCCTGTTTTCACCTAGGCCTCTACCTAGACAGCATGAACCTGTGGGCCGAGGGGTGATAGTGCTATTTCTCTCCTCTGTTTATTAAAAAAGAAGTGGGACAAAATGGCTTTCTTTCTAATGACTAGAGCTCCTGGAAAGGCCCATGACACACACAGGGAGTTGGAAACTTTCTATAAATCTTGAAGTTGTCTCCAGGGCTCCTGGCCTTGGCAGCTGGGCCCCTGTCTCTTTCGCCAGCATGAGCACAACTATGAGACCAGCTGTACTGCCCACCACCAACAGCAGCTCTTGGGCAGCAGGGACTTAGTTTCTCAAGTTTCCTAAATACAACCACTGCCCAGCTGGGTGCACATACTCTGGACTCCTAATAGGCCTCCCCTGGCTCCCTCCACTCAGGCCCTACCTCTGCCCCTAGTGGCTTGCAAGCTTCCCACATGTGGCCAGCTTCCTTCCCATAATCCCTGGGCTCCTGACCCGAGCCTCCTTCCGCCTTTGCAGTCAATGCTGTCACCCTGGGTTGAGCCATCCAGCTGTTTCCCACTGGCACCTGGAGGCCAGGGCCAGTACCTGTTGGACACATTGATGATGTCACGGGTCCGCAGGTGTTGCTCCTCCACTTTGCCAGCCAGGTAAAGAGAAGACATGGCAACCAGGTAAGGGTCATAAGTGTCCAGGTTGATCTCACAGAAGAATTTATGGTAAATGGTGCACGCAGTGGCGATGGGAATTGAATGCATCCCAAGCTTGATGCCTGTGGAGAGACAGGAGAGTCCTTCACTCTCAACCTCCCCACCTGCTGCTTTGGGTCCTGGGGCACATGCCCCATACAGAATAGAGCAATTGCTGGCTGCTGAGTCCCTAGCTGCCTCTTGGGCTCTAGAGTTCTGGTGAGGCCCCTAGGATGGTATTCAAATGCAGATACCCCTGTGGGAGGTGACTGCTGATGGCAATTACGGGTAGAGTGGAGAAAAATCACTGCTGATGGCTATGGCCAGGCACCAGTGAAGAAAACAACATGGTAAAAAGTGAGCCAAGGCCAGGGATTTAGCTCATTGGTTCCAGTACCTGCCTTGCAAATGCAAGGTCCTGAGTTCGATTCCCTGGTACAGAAAAAAAAAAGAAAGATATCTGAAAAGTGAGCCAGATTCAATGGCCACAGCATGGCAAATGGCTTGCTACTGTTTAGGGGTCAGAGCTTGGCCCACCCCACTCCAGCTCTGGATGGGTTCTCAAGGGATCACTGTGCTGAGCCTGGTGTGGTAGCGCGTGTCTGTCATCTCAGCATTCAAGAGGCTGAGTCAGGACAATCATTGCGAGTCTGAAGCCAGCCTGTGTTACACAGACGGTGAGTTCAAGGCAAGCCTGGACTATAAATATCCTATCTTAAAAAACAAAATTAATTTGGGCCGGGGATATAGCTCAGTGGTTCTGGCGCCTGTCTTGCAAGCGCAAGGACCCAGGTTTGATCCCCGGTAACCACATAACAATAGTGGGCGTGGAGATTCACCCCAGCAGCAACCAGCACCACATACCACAGTGCTGGGCATGGCTCACACCTGTAATCCCAGCACTCGGGAGGCAGAGGCGGGAGGATTGCTGTGATGTGAGTTGGAGGCTGAGCTCAGGGCCAGCCTGAACTACAAAGCGAGACCCTATCTCAAAAAACCTTAAAAAAATAATTAATTAATTAATTAATTATTGTGCTGGGTCACAGACCTCTAGCCAAGGTTAAATGACATCCTATAGACTGGCGGAAGGCGGAAAGCAGCCAAAAATCAATTCTTCAAGTTGCATTTAGCATCTTCTACCTCAGTGGTGCCCTGTAGCTACTGTAACAAATCAGCAGCTGAAAAAGCATGCCAGCCATTTACATTCCCACCACCCTGGAGCTTGGGTGCAGAATGAGCCTAGGGGATAGTCAAGGCTCCCAGGGGTTTCTCCTACAGGCTCCAGAACAGAATCCATACGTGTATGTGTGTGTGTGTGTGTTTTCCAGGAATCAAAGTCAGTGCCTCACATTTGCCAGGCAGGCGCTATGTCACTGAGCTATAACCCTGGCCATGCCCCTTCCTTTTATCTCCTACATGTGGTTTCCTCCCTCTCCTAAGCTTGCTTCTGTCATCCCACACCTTCTGCCTGTAGCTCCTCCTACCTCTCCCCTGTGTGGACAGGCATGGTAACAATGGGCCCATCCCAATTATCTAGGATAGTCTCTGCATCCTGAGATCACATCTGCAGAGTTCCTTTTGCCATATAAGATGCCACTCAAAGGTTCCAAGGATTCAGACAGGGTATCTTCTGGGGCCATTATATAGTTCCTACAAAGAGCAAGGGCAAATGCAGTTATGTTTGCTCAAAAGGTCCTTCAAGAGCTGGGTCTGGTGCACATGCCTGTAATCAAAGTACTTGAGAAGCTGAGGCAGGAGAATCTTCATGAGTTTGAGGTCAGCCTGGGCTACATAGTGGGTTCAAGGTCAGCCTGAACTATATAGCAAGACTGCATCTTGAAAAACAGTGACGGCTAAACTTTTAGCATATCAAAGTCCATATACCAGGACCCTCATTCCAGGAGAGTTCAGATCAGGGGGTGTTCCTGACATGACCCCTTGAGTAGACAGATGGTAGCACAGGAAGGTGCCACTTCATTGCTACCCTTCATTAAAACACTGCAATTTTTTTGAGACAGGGTCTTGCTATGCAATAGGCTGGGTTCACACTCACATGGAACTTCCTGCCTCAGCCTCCTGAGGGGTGGAATAACAGGCCTGTGCCACCATCACACCTACCTTGCAATTCTTGGAAATCAAGTTAAATACACAAATCGCTGGGATTAATGGTCCTGCGCCGTTTCCTCTGGCTCTCTGCCCACGACCTGAAAGCACACTTACCCAGCCTGTGCCCAACACTGCACATAGAGTAATAAGGAAATTGGACGAGATGATATCGAAACAGAGGGTTTCTACAGCTTCCTCCCTTCGCCCTAGCTGCAAGGCACAAACACTACCGGGGTCGCCCTGGCAAGGCTCAGAACACGCCCTCGGCGTGATGGGACCTTGATGTGCAGGGACAGGTGTGACAGAGGCATGGTGGCCTCAACAGAGGTGTAGTCCACGGACGATTAGAAACTTGGTCCCTCCTCACTGAGGGACCACCTGCTCGCTCCTCCGTGCAATCAGATCTCGGGATGCCTCGCGGCTCAGGGCCGGCACACCAAGCGGGACCAGAAGACCCTAGCCCAAGCTGGGGTCCCCGCCTCCGCCCAAGCTCCTCTGTCAGCCCGAGTAGCTCCGCAACCCTGGCCCGCGCGTCCTGCCAGCACCGGGCCATCTCTCCCTGACAGTGGTTACCTGCCTCCATGATAAACCTCGTTACACGGAAGTGCACCCTCTCCACCGTCGCCGGCCGGCCGTCTGCCCCAGGCGCCGGGACCCCTCCTCTGCAACTCTCGGGGCCCAAGGCCTCCATGAGGCCTCGCCCCGCGGCCCTGACCCTCCACCCGAGGGAGTAGCGCCCCGCCCCGCTACGCAGTCCCCGCCTCGGCCCTGCCCCCTTCTCCCGCCCCGCCGGTTGAGCGCGACTGCGCAACGGAAGAAGGCCTTCGCTGATCCTGCAGGCGCAGGCGCAGGCGCAGGCGCAGAGGGCAATGGCTCCGGGAGGCTTGCGTGCTCTGGCCCTCTCCGGAAGCCGACCGCCCCGCCCCTTGGAGTCTTACGCCCCGCCCTCGGGAAAATCACAGGAATCTCAGACTCCCAGGGCTGCTCCTGAAAGCGGACGTCCAGGCCCTGGGAAACGCAAACCTGCTCCTGGCCCCAGCGGGAACTGACTGGGCGCTGGCTGAGGGCGGGGACAGAAGGTTCCTCTTCCGACTTAGATGTCATCTTGGACTTGTGAGTAGGCCGCTGACACTAACAAGAGACGTTAATATTTGTAAAATCCAAACCCAGATTTTTAAACCTGTTCAAACAAGTACACAGATGAGACTCGAAGGAAATGCTATGCAGAAGGCGAAGAGGGTCTTTTCTAATGGAGGCACTATATATATTTGAGTGGATCTAACAGGTTTAAGCTCTGGCTACAGTAGGAGCTTAAGTGTTTGCCGAGTGAATGTTGAATATCAAGCATATGCATTTATTACCCCCTATTTCATCTGAGTCTCCCACAAGCAGGAAGTTGGGCATCGAGTGTTAGGGACATAAAGAACCAAAGGGGTTCCCAAGCTAGTAACAGTGACATAAGACACTCTGACAACATTCGGACAGCTGCTGTGATTTGAAGTCGCTGGGAATATGGAAGGGTATTCTCCTGCAAGATGACTTAGACATCTCTGACTCTTATCACCTCATCTGTACAGCCTTCTCCTGTTTCTCAACACTCCACGCCTCCACTGTGCTTCCCAAGTCCGGTCCTCTTTCCAGCTGGGTTAATGTTCTGGGGCTGCTGGAACAAACCAGTTAACTAAAGACAGCAAGGGTAGGAAGAGGGAAATGGTTTCTCTGTGAGGGTCCGCTGATCACACACCAAAAGAGCTGAAACGGAAGAAGATGCTTTCAACTTTATCAGGAAGAAGTTGGCAGTCATTTAAAGGTTTAGCTATTCTTCTCATTTTTTTTTTCTTTTCCTTCAATTTTATTTTTTAAGAAAATACATCTTGTGTAATGTGGTTTTCTAAATGGAAATGAAAACTGGCACCCATCTCTGAAACATGGCAACTTGAATTGCAGTGCTCAGTTTTCATCATTGTCTATTTTCATTGTACTATTTTCAGTGATCAGACCTCGGCTCCCTTACTTTGTCCTGTCCTTCTAAAAATGATGCTCATGTGCAGAGCAACCATCTTTTTCAGGACTGCATTTTCAGGTTGTGATGAATATAACTGGCCAATATGATTGTCTTTAATGACTTTCCACTTGGCTCTGGCACTTGGGCTCCTGGACAGTAACTTGCAGTGGAAGGCAGAAGTTTTTCAGAGAACCAAACTGTGGGAAAATGACCTTTTCTTAACTTGAAGCTTCAGGTCTAAGGGTCTGTGTAGAGGAAAATGTAGCCATTTAGCAGTTTCCTGGGACAACCAGTTAAGCAGAACTTCTGCAGGGCTCGTTATGCAGAACTCCTGAGTTTCTTTATCACCAGTTAACAAGATGTCCCCATTGACACATACTCAGGTTTTCTTTTCTTTTAAGGTTTTTTGAGCAGGGTCTCACTTTGTGGTTCAGGTTGGCCCTGAGCTCAGCCTCCAACTCACATCACAGCAATCCTCCTGCCTCTGCCTCCCGAGTGCTGGGATTACAGGCGTGAGCCACCATGCCCAGCACCATGGTATGTGGTACTGGTTGCTGCTGGGGTGAGTCTCCACGCCCAGTATGGTATGTGGTTACCGGGATCGAACCCGGGTCCTTGCGCTTACAAGACAGACGCCTGAACCACTGAGCTATATCCCCGGCCCCCACACTCAGGTTTTTAATGGGCATCAGCTTTAAGTTCTGAGCACACAGATGCTGTTATTTCCCATCTTATAGAAACTGTGGCTGTTATGGGGAAACCACATCAGTTAAAAACTGACAGCACTCCTTCTTGTGCCTCCATTAAACTTCAGTCATTTTTGAAGCAACAAAATATTGAACATGTCACTGGCATTCCTCATAATCCTACTGGACAAGCAGTTGTTGAACGAGCTAACCACACTTTGCGAGAAATGTTATTAAAACAAAAGGGGGATGGGGCCGGGGAGTTAGCTCAGTGGTTCCGGCGCCTGTCTCGCAAGCGCAAGGGCCCGGGTTCGATTCCCCGGTAACCACATAACAATACTGGGCGTGGAGACCCACACCCAGCAGCAACCAGTACCACATGCCACAGTGCCGGGCGTGGTGGCTCACGCCTGTAATCCCAGCACTCGGGAGG